>JAOVVB010052141.1:0-14665 GCA_028570985.1 Heterobranchus longifilis
TAATAATTAAAAAATAGAAATTTAAAAAAAAATGTAAAAAGGGGAGTGATAAATACAAAACAATACATATACATACAAATAAACATTTCATATTAAAAGTATAAATACATGCATAAATACATACTTACTAGGGCTGTACAACATATCGTTCTTCCATCATCATCATCATCATCATCATAAGATCAACAAACACACAGCGAAAGATTGCAATACACTTCAGAAGACACCCAGGGATATTTTATTTTATTTTGTTTTTATTTACTTTTTATTTATTTATTAATTTAATTATTTATTTATTTTATAATATTATTTTAATATATATCTGGAGAGCACAAAACTTTGGATTCATGGTTAATGGCTGAAGGAAAGAAAAAGAGATAAAGATAACGACGCAGGAGAAGAAAAGAGTTTAAAAGACACACAACAGAGAAATGGACAGACATAAATTGACAGTAAACGCAGCGCGGTATGGACTCTGGCAGTTTAAAAGACTGATTCATGTAAACGAAAATGTCAGCAGAAGAGTTACGAAGCAGAAAACTTCATTCAGCTGCGCTCATTTTATGCATCTGTGCCGAGGAGAGAACGCAGTTCCAACTGTAAGCTAACAGACTACTTTTCTTTTTCTTTTGTTGCTGAAGCAATGCGGCCATTTTTAAATCAATATTTCGTGTCAAATGATTGATTTCTTGAGTAAGTAGCCGTGTAATGTAGGAGGAACCCCGACAGGGTGATGTAGAACCCCTCCGCTGCGCGTTGGGGTTCTACATCACCCTGTCAGGGTCCTATTTTCAATAATGACCGGCTCATCCCACATTATCCCTTACATATCTTAGCTGTCACATCTCTTCATTCGCTTTATGAATTCATCCAACAATGTAACAAGGTTGCTGTTAGGGTTGGGAACCGAAAACCGAGAACTGTTGAGAACCGATAGCGAATTGCCAAGAACTGAGTACCCGTTCAAAAATGAGAACCGATTACAACCGAATCCAACTAACTTTAAATTGACTTATTTTAATGAAACAATAAAAGTCAAAGTAAGCTCTGAAAGGAATAAAGATATTTTTGTTTTCTAAATATTTGACCCCCCTTTTTTTTTTTTTTACCTTATTGGAATCGAAACTTGTAATCACTAAGAACCAGAATTAGAATCTGAATTAATATAAATTAACACGATACCCAACCCTCGGTGCTGTATTTGTCATATCTAAAGTGTGAATCCACATCACATGTCCTAATGACTTTGCATTATATCAAGTAAAATGAAGATGAAATATTATCTTTTTACCTTCTCACAGATTGATGAGTCAGAGTCAAAAAACTGTTGCCAAAGAGAGCAGAAGTTTGCAGTTATGATCTGGCTGATGTTAATCGTTGTAATCAACAGTTGTGAAACACTTGTCATTTCGAGTGGGTGGGGAAGACAGTCACTGCTGTATTAGTGTCGCATTTAGCCATATACGGTATTAGTTATTGCACCTTTGCATGTTCAGCAGATGTTGGTAAATTCAGTTTGTGATCTCACAAATTCTTCGAGTCGTGAGAAAGAGATGAGACTGTAGATTTAACTTGCGTCTGTGAGGAGACTTTGTAAACTCAATGTAATGTAAATCGATAATCTATATTTCTGTTATTGCGAATGCAGGCAGGGTCCAAAAAATGAATCTATAGCCCAAAACACTGAAATCATCCTGAATTAACTTTGTTTCAGATTAACTGTGATTAGGGCTGGGCGATAATTCAATATGATAAGTTATCGTCTTTCAATGGAATCATATTGCAATGAAATCATATATTGAGATATATACTATTACATGGTTGTTTGATAATAATAATAAGCACATACTAACTCAACTTTCTTCTAAAATCTGATTGCTGTTTTGTTTTTACATCATATTTGTGTGTATGCATGTAAACATAGACAGAGTGTAGCTGGAAACATTTTATTCCCTATAATTTCACTTGAAACTGTGTTTATTTTACACGAAAGTATTTCACACAGGAGTACACAAAAATAGGCTTTAACGTGTGGTTATTTCATATAGACTTGCAGATTTATTTAGTGAATTACCAGAAAAAATGCTATATCATGATATATATCGTTATCGAGATATGAAATCACCTATATTGGAGTAGAAGATTTTTGCCATATCGCCCAGCCCTAACTGTGGTACAACTTTCATCCCTGCATGTTCAGACCTGTCAAATAAGGACACTTTGTCGCAGCTAGGCCATCGTTGAAATAATTTTCTCACTCAGGGAAATTCTGTTTCACGTTCTGTGCACAGATGACAAAGTGTCGAACTTATCTCAACTTCCACTGTCACCTCTATAAAGTCTTATAAGTTTTTCAGAAATGGTCGCTCAGAATAGTTTAATCTGTCAGGATTAGAGGTGTCACGATTCTCCAAATCCACAATTCGATTATACTTTGGATTTTAAGGTCAGGATTTGATTCAATTTTGGATTGCCATTGACTCGATGCCATTGTTAGATTATTGAGTCTTGATTCGTAAAGATCAACAAATCATTGGTTTTATGCCGACAACTATCATTCACATTTTGAAATTCTTCCTTAAAAAGATGGGCTGCATGGTATGTGGTGTGACTGCCATATGATCACATTTAAATAATTTATTAAATCTGCCAATCCTGCTTTTGATTTCTATAATTGTAATTGAAAGCTCATTTCAATCGATTTTCGATTTAGAATAGAAAGTGTGACACCCCTAGTCAGTTTACGACTAAAACAGAACAAACTGTCTAATACATTTGAGGAACAGTTAAGCCTAAACGAAGGCCTGAAAAACCAATACATTTCTAGATTGTTTTTCTTCGATTTTTGGGATTCGATCATTACAAAGAAATAAAGAAAAAGTGCACACAGGGTCATGTTTATCAAGGTTCAGTCCTGGAATATCTCATATATTGTTTATCATGTTGCTGTTGTTGTTTCTTCAATTTACTTTCCCACCATAAAATCTATTATAACATTTGACAACCTAAACCAAGACTTTTTGTAAAACCATGTCGGTACGTTCAGAATATTGCACATCTACATTCAATTTCTAAATTAAACCGCAACTAATGACTAAATAAAATCGCCATTTGATAAAATGAGCAGTAATGTCACACATATTGTCGCGTTAAACATCTGTAGTACTTTAAGTGGATTAAAGTGTCAGTAACGGCAGACTTTATGGCTAAATGTCACCAATGGGAGTCATGCTCTGTAACTGTGAAGACGTGTTTTGACTGCAGGTGCGTGGGAGTTTCTAGAAAATAAAGAGATGTAGCTTTTTCTCTCAGCAAAATGTTGTGAAATCAGTATGACTAAGGCATTTGAGAAAACCAGTAATGGGGAAATGGTCAACATCCTCATCATTGTGTCAATAAGTATTTAACATAAGCTGGCTGGACTGTGGAGATCTTATCAGATGTCAAGTCACTGTGATTGTGGAAGAACATCTATCAGCCATCAACACATTGATGCGGATGAACATTTTGACACGCAACAACCCAAAGTGAGCAAGAGACACCCATGGGAGCTATGCAAGGCCTCAGTTGCACCAACAGTACAGATCATTTTCATTAAGCCAGAAAAGAGTACAGCCAATCCAAAGGAGAAAATCCAAAAATTGTGTTACCGTTTTCAAAATCCATGAAACAACAACATGAAACAACAACAACAACCTCCGAGCCTCCATGCCTTTAGCATAATTTAACTAAAAATATCTAAACAGCAGGGACTCAATACTTGTATTTGTCTTTGGACCCTCATTGTGTTGGTGTAATGTCACGACAGCACTTTGGTCTGGAACGATTGCACGTCTTTCTGTCTGCACATGTTCGATTCCGCTTCATATGCAGTTGCTTATGTTTAGAAATTGTTTCTTCTTTTGTGTTTTCTTGACCCACAACACGTATTGTCTCTTTTGTCTATAAAAATTTTACATACACATTGGTGGTTCCGCTGCGGGCTGAACAATTTTGACTGATATTGCAACTGCAATATGATTTGCGATATTTGATGGAATGATCATTTTTACGTCATTCTCATTTTCATTGAAACATATATTAAAATTATCATGGTGTGATTTTTGCAGGGATTTATACTAGGGATGAAGCGATTCCCGGTTTTAATGACAACCGCGGTAAAATTCCCCAACAGGTAGTAATACCGTTCAATATTTAGTTATCATTAAAACTGTGTTTGATTACTGCGCTTTTGATATCTCACTCAATTCTCGATTTTTCTCATTGCAATTACTATCACTGTCTTCTTAAGACTCATTTGTATTTATGTAAATTGTGCATGGGCTCATTGCATATACTCAAATGCACTCAAATACCAATGTTAACGCACATTTTATATGGTTTTCATATGTTTACTTTTTACGTATTATTTTAATGTTTATGCAAAGAAAAAGTGCATACTTTTACTTAAGTAACAATTTCAATGCAGGACTTTTACTTGTAATGGAGTATTCTATACCACTATGTGGTATAAGTACTTTTACTCAAGTAAAGGATCTGAATACTTCCTCCACCACTGCTTATGAACTGTGTGTCATGGCTGAACATTTTGAAAACAGTAAAGGAAAGAAGCTGTTTGGATGTTTAGCAGTTGTGTCTCTAGTGCAGTGGTTCCCAACCTGGGGGTGCCGACCCCCACTGTGGACTGGGGGTGTCTCTGAATTTCATTAATTTCTGTGAAGAAATTTAAAGTTGGGATTATTATTGAAGATATAAACTTTAAAAAAAACCTCACGGGATAAGGGCACTATTAAGTACGTATGATTGTAAAAAAAAACAACATACATAATAAAGAGAATTGTATTAAAAGTTGCTAAAAAAACCCCCAACTAATCTCTGATGCAATATTCACAGGAAGTAATCTGCTCAAAATTCATCATACACAAACTTCCTGCAGTTATTACGTTCACTATTTGTTAATTGTTTAGTTTATCAGTTGTTCTGAACTGTTATTGGTATGCATTGAATATAATATGAAATCGGCATAAAATATGTTGCTAAAGAGATATACATGCTCTTTAACCACCCATTTGCGTAGACATCTCGTCACGTTAATTTCTGAGTTTATATACAATGAACCGACAAAGCAGGCGCATGATATGTGTTTGCGTAGTTAAAAGCAAGAATATCTCCGTCTTTAGTCAGGGGTCGTCAGTTTACTCACTGATAGAAAAGGGATCCCTTAAGGATATTGCACCTAGTCTGAATAGAATCACAACACGACCAGTAGAGTTTAAACCTGACGCTAATTTTTCACCCCAGAGTCCAGAGGGCAGTTACGACCTGAACTCCAACGACCCGGACCCCATGCCTCACCCAGACATCCACAGCGACAACCACCACGGGACGCGATGTGCCGGAGAGATCGCAGCCGTTCCCAACAACAGCTTCTGTGCGGTGGGGGTGGCCTACGGCAGCAAGGTGGCAGGTACAGACAGTTTAAACTCGGATGCCCCCATTGTTAAGAACCGCTGACACAGAAGCTGAGACTTTGGATAAATGTGTGTGGGGAAACACCTCTCGCTTATTGTTTTTTTTTCGTTCAGGAATCAGAGTCCTGGACGGCCCGCTGACAGACAGCCTGGAGGCTATAGCCTTCAACAAGCACTACCAAGTCAACGACATCTACAGCTGCAGGTAACAAACACGTCTCCTATTAGGTATTTCTATTCAGAAAGTGGCTTTTATAAACTGTAAAATATCACAGATGTGCATGTGTGCATGTGTCTCTTGAACCTTTGTTTGCTTTTTTGCAATTTAATGTCTGTAAGTGTGATATTTTACTATGCCATAATGTATAATGTTGTTGTATCATATTGTTTAAGTCTTGCTTGGATTCTGATTTAGACTCTTGTGTCCTCTAGTTGGGGTCCAGATGATGACGGTCACACTGTGGATGGACCCCATCCCCTGGGCAAGGTAATGCCATTTTTTTCACATGAACTTCCGACAATGTCCGGAGAATCAGGTCCGGAGTTTCCCTTTCATACATGTAGCACACAGCAGGAGATTGTTTGTGCAGATGCGTTCTCACTTACTGGAAATACAGGAGGCAGGATATGATGCGGATTACACCGCGGTCATGTAGCTGGTTCGTAATTTGTTCATAAACAACCGAGTCTTTTTCCATTCCTAGAATTTGTCTGACAATTTTGCCGCCTGTCCTTACCAACAGAAGTTCCCGGATCTCGACGTCCCTCCAGTTAGACATTTCGTTGGTGTCTTGTAAATTCTTTTTCACCCTCGGATGTTTGTTTTCGTCTGGTTTTGCGCCAGCCGCATGATAGAAACATCATCAACACGTCCACTTGCTCGCTGTGAATTCTCACACATGGACTCAATCGGTCATTGCACGGACTTTGTACTATGGAGCTGGCAGGGTAAAGTCTGTGCCCGCTCCTCCGGGTAAAGTTCAGGGTTGCAGTGCATGTGTGACGGTGGAGTGATTTTGTCCTGCAGGGGGCAGTACACTGCAACACATCAATTGCAGAGGAGTCGGCATGTAGAAAAACTAGTAAGACTTGTAAAAAAGTACAATCTTCCCTCTTTTTATCACAGTAGGTTTTTTTTCCCCCTCCACAGGCGGCGCTGCAGCACGGGGTGATTGCCGGCAGACACGGCTTCGGCAGCATCTTTGTGGTTGCCAGTGGCAACGGAGGTCAACGCAATGACAACTGCAACTATGACGGCTACGCCAACTCCATCTACACCATCACAATCGGTAAGACACAGAGGCTCTGAGGCGCGTGAGTGGTCACTTGTGTTTGGGGTGTGGTCGGACATGTGTGCATCTGGCCAGAAATAATTGTGTGTGTGTGTGTCTGTGTGTGTCTGTGTGTCTGTGTGTCTGTGTGTGTGTGTGTTGCAGGAGCGGTCGATGAGACAGGCAGGATGCCCTTTTACGCGGAAGAATGTGCGTCCATGCTGGCTGTCACTTTCAGCAGCGGGGGGAGCAAGCTGAGGAGCATTGTAGGTCTTACTGGAACGCACGCACGCACACGCACGCACGCACGCACGCACACACACACAAAGGATGACTAGACCAGAGAATGGATGAATAGTGGCATTAAGGAACAACAGGAAAGCAGAAAGTCAATGGCGAGCACCTCTGAGGTGGAAAAAGACTTGAATAGATGATGTCATTAAGTGACATATTCTGGGGTTGGTCCAGTCACAGTGAATAAGGTTGTTTTCAGTTTGTGGTGTTAAAAAAAGTTTGAATTTAGCGATTGTGGCAAATGTTTGAAAGCTTGTGAAGCAGCTCCACATCAGGAGACTATTTTCATCTGAAACCATGACGGATGATGACAGGAGTAAGGGCCCATCGAAGCCACTGACCTCTATTTGCCACTGTTTGCGGGTGTCACCATGGCAACACAGTTTGGCCCAGGGATGTCATCGCTGGGGGGGAAAAGAGCTTAGCCAGGATTGGCACTCTCTGGAGTGATCCACCACTGACCACAGTATACTCACAGGCCAAGTGCTTACCACACACTGCCCACTAGAAGAACAGCTGCCTCCACCAATGCATTTCCTCACTGTGTTCTGAGTCTGTAAAGCCTGGAAATAGGCATGGGACCATATGAAAATGATCGCGATTATCCTGGCCAAAATAATTGTGATTCACGATATTATCCCGATAATCAACGAGATATGCTTAAAACTCTTAAAACGGCACTAAAATGTACTGGAATCACTTTACCTTACATTTTAATTAGTTGTTTTATTCTCAAAATAATTTTCTCTAAAAATTATGACTTTTTTTTTCTCATAAAATTGTGATTTCTTTTCTCGAAACATTACGACTTTTTTCTCAGAAAATGTTTAGTTTTTTTTTCTCAAAACATCACAACATTTTTCCCATAAACTTTTGAGTTTTTTCTCAAAATATTACGACTTTTTTCTCTAAATTTCTTATAAAATTGTGAGATTTTTTCTCAAAACATTACGGTGCTTGTAATGCTCTCACCACAAACTGTAGACCGCCGCTCTGGATGAACATGCTGCATAGTGGCTCGAAACCTTCTGCAGGGCTGGAACAGCTGTTGGAAAAGGCCCACACGTCGCCCGTGTGGAAGCACAGAGGGCTGGGAATTCCTCAGCCCACATCGCTGTGGTCCTTCTGTCAGACAGGCTGTCACTGATGTGTGTATCAGCGGGTGGTGTACAAGGAAGACATATGAGACACTTGTGCATATGGGTGGATTTTACTGTCCTCTACATCTCACACACAGCGATGAGTATGGAAGTTCTGAGAGGCAAGTGAGGGAAAAAAATTCTGGTGATCCATTTTCCAAGTCTGATCTAAATTGTTTTCTCTGCTGTGTTTATGACTTAAGAGCAGGTGAAAAAAAGGTTTTGCCAGGATAATCTTTCTACGTTAACATGTCTACACAGACACACAGTAACCAGAGTTTTGAAAAATATTCACTTAAGAATGCGTTTAAAAAAATATTCAGATACATGTGGACAGGCCCTTAGAAAATGTATCACCAGCATTTTTTTTTTTCTCACTTGCCTCTCAGAGCTTACATAGCTGAGAGACAAACCTGTTAATATTATATTGGTCCCTTTTTTGCTTGCTCATAAAGTTAATCTTCTCTATAAATCCTTCTTCTCCTGCCTCTATTTTGGTCAACCACTATCTGTCAGGATTTCAAACTCCTCTACATTTCCATTCCCTGTGTATATACATTTTTACTTTACAACTCTTCATCTTAATTGGTACAATGTGTTCGTTTTCTCTTCACATCCTTCTTAAAAGCTGGACCTCCGCTGGGCTTTAAAGCCCTGTCGTACAGTCCTCGTGTATTCCATTAACTGTACACAAACGGTGTTGAACTCCGGCCTCCTGCAGTAAATATGTCGTTTTGTCAGGATGGCTCTGTGACGCCGGCGCCTGATGAAGTGTTCTTTGTTAGTGGTTAGTTTAGGTTGGACATACCCTGTGAAAGATTTGTATTCACTCATCTGTGAATGTATACGTGTATGTGTGAGTTCCCGTTTCTGTTTGGCCTCCTGCCAGAGCCGTGACCGCCCTCGCACTTTGTTTGTACTGTGCGTGAATCTCTGTGGTCGTACGTCTGCGCTCAGCCCATCCGTCTGTCTCCGCAGGTGACGTCAGACTGGTCCATGCAGCAGGGGACCGGCTGTACGGAGGGCCACACCGGCACGTCTGCCGCGGCCCCCCTGGCAGCAGGGATGGTGGCGCTCATGCTGCAGGTGCGTCCCTGTCTCAGCTGGAGGGACGTACAGCACATCATCACCTTCACCGCCACCAAGGTATGTCGATATCACCGATAGCCGACCCTCGTTAACTGAGTCCCAGACTCACCTGGGATAATAAGGCATTTCATTTTCATCCATTTACATTTTAAAGAACAAGCTTATAGGGCGCCTAAGTTTGTAGTTCCAAAATGTGGAAATGAGTGAGCATTTCTGCACTTCCTGTTCCCTCATCTCGAAGTCAATGGATTTTTGTTTCGACGTCTGAAATAAGGTCTGTGGTTAACACGAGCTTCAGAGATTTTAACGTTTTGTTCTGCGACATAAAATACGTCGGTAAATACCCCGCTGGTGAATTTAGAAGCTTTTCCGTGTGTTTAAAAAGGTGGTTGCTAACAAGTGGCGAAAAAGAGACTACAGAGGTTGTCAGTTTAGTAGTGGCGTCGGTGATGTGGGTCGCAAAATGCGACTGCCGGTGTAGTTCGTTTATAGCCTAACTTTAGCATTTTACTTCTGGCAAAAAGCTGATGCCTGGTTGCCAGCCTGGCGACCACTTTTAAAAGTTAGTGACCCCTGTCTCTGTATTTGTTCTGACAGTGTGACAGCAGTGCAGACTGGAGAGTGAACGGAGCTGGTTTCTACCACAGCCACCAGCACGGCTTCGGTGTGCTCAATGCATGGAGACTCGTCAACGCTGCCAAGGTACATGCACACGTACACACAGGCAGAGCCGCAACCACTTGCTATTTTCATTCATCTATTGATTCATTTTTTAATTAATTTTATTAAGTCAAGGAAATTATAATTCCCACCATGAATTACCACCAGGGCCCAGAGTTTTCTCTCTTTAAATTTTTATTTGCACACACGCAGGGTTGCATAAAATCCAGAAAATCAAAAAATAAGAAATGTTTCAGGAGAGGTCAAGAAGCCGCAGGATTATACAATGGACCTCCTGTCAATGTAAGGAGAAAAACAAACAACAAACAAGGAAAACAGATTAAAAAAAGAAAGAAAACTATACTAACATAATTGAGAAAAATACAACAAAAAAACAAAATGACAACAAGAAGCACACAAAATTTGCAGAAAAACTAACCAATCAGTAGACCACAATCCAAGAGAAGAAAAAAAAAAAAATAAAAAAAAAATATATATATATACACACACACATTTTTTTTTAACGGCGGGGGCAGCGGCTCCGGACGCTCGTGCCGTTTGCTGCAATGACACAGAGCCGATTGAAAATCGACAAACTTCCCTTTAATTTAGCAGCTAATGCTAGCACTCGCTAGTTAGCTTGGTTAGCATGGCGCTACCCAACGCTGAACAATACATTTTTCAGCAAGCAAAGTGTTACAATAAACTTCATGAAGTGAAAACACACTGTGAAAAGGGTCAAAGTTATAAGACAAAACCACAGACAACAAACCAAAACAAGTCCATGTCTATTTAAATGTACACAGGGCCATGGTTAGCATTGCTAAGCCTCTAGCCTCTCGCTAACATGGCGGCCTGTCAATCACACGTTAGCCACGCCCCCAATCATCCCCTGCTTTATCATCTATTTTCTTCTTAATGTGACCATAATTTACAAAATGAACATTGTGCTGTATTGAAGAAGACTTGAAATTAGCGATTGAGACCATTAACTTATTAAGTGAGATCGGAGGGTAATTTTGCCATTGACTTGTACACAACCGGAAGGCTTTTTGCAACCACTGGCATCCCCCCCTGCTGGCCATAGGAAAGAATGCAAGTTTAAGACACTTCTGCATTGGCTTCACTTTTCAGACCCGGAAGCTCCGTGCATTATTTTTATACAGTCTGTGCTCCCCCCCCCTTCTCTCTCTCAGGTGTGGGAGTCGGTGCCGTTTCTCGTGTCCTATCAGAGCTCAGTAATAAAGGAGGAAGCGCCCATCCCAATTTATCCCGACGAGCTGCTCCGAACCTGGAAAGGTAACTCTGTCTGCTCCTCTCTCAGCTCTGTGTTGGACAGCTGCTTGTCGAGTTTACACACTGGACTACAGACATAGCTGACTCCCTCCCTCCCTGCCTGCCTGCTCCTCAGTCAGTCTGCCTCTCCATATTAGGTCATGTTCTCTTGTTTGTGAGTTCCTGCGTCCACATTGAAATAACTGACTGAGATTTTTCCAGATTGCCTCAATTTCTTTTTTCTTTTTTCCCCCTCCTTTTTCTTCATTTTTTTCCTGATCGATCTCTGTATTTTTACAACTCCTCTCCGTAGCTTTTGTTCCTTTTTGCACCGCTCTGATTCTGTCATATTCGACTGTCTGTGTATGTGATCTGTCTCTTTCTCCCTCAAACACTTTTTTTTCCACACATACTCACGGTGACCTCATTGTAGCAGAAACTTTTCCTTCTCCTTCGTCTCTTTTCCTCTCCTCACTCGATCTCTATCTTCCCTCTTTTATGGCCTCGTTGCGGTCAGGAGCAGAGCCAGAGACAAGTGTGTGCGTGTGCGTGTGCGTGTGCGTGTGCGTGTGTGCGTGCGCGTGCATGTGTCTGTGTGTCTGTGTGTGTAGTCTCATGCAACAGGACTTTGTTAAGGACAAGAGTTGGTGACAGTTATAGAGCAGGGGCCGGATTCACAAACATTTTCTTAAGATAAAACTGAGGAAGATTTGTAAGAAAAGAGTTAGGAGGTTCTTAAGAAGTTTCTCAAGTGCAATTCTTAATTATTTTCTTACAATCCAGCCGATTTCTTAAGAACTTCTTTATTTTGTTACTTATTACTTCTCCGATGAGATAGGGCCTGTGGCATGGACCCTATGTAGAAGGCTAGAAAGCAGTCGGTACATTTTTTTAGTGACAGCTATATTTATGATTTACTTAAATAAGTAACTTCAAGCATAGGAAAATAATTAAACAGCTAAAAAAAAAGCTAAAATTAACAATAAATGTTAAACTAAGTGTTAGATAAACCTAGTAAGACTGAAAATCCAAAAGAATTGTCTAAAATGTGTTTGAATGAATGCATTTAGAGGCTTACCTTTTCAATGTAACAATTTTAGGACAGGTGTAGGGTCATTTTAAAGTTACCAAGAAAATTAGGAATAAATTTAACAGCTTTTGCTTTTCTTCTTAGGAAGAAACAACAAAAAAAGTTAAGAAAAAACAACTTTATTCATGAACATCAAGTCAATTAACTTTTGTCTTAAGACTGAAGTTAAGAAGAAAGCAGCACTTAAGATCTTTTTTTTTCTGAAGAAGGTTTTATGAATCCAGCCACTGGCATTTATGAATAAAAATAAATTACACACGGACATGAAATGAAATAAAATGAAGAAAAATTTGACAGTTTTTATTGAAAAACACATCAGAACGCAAAACATATCAGTGTGTTACATTCAGTGTTGGGAAGGTCACTTTTGAAATGTAATAGATTACAGATTATTACTAGTTACCTGTTAAAAATCCAATATGTAACTATTTTAATTACTTCATCAAAGTAATTACCTTTGATTACTTTTTGATTACTTTTCTAACAAATGTTTTAAAACTGGGCAATAAGTCCAAAAGTCCTAAAAGCATCAATTTAAAGCTGGCAGTGTAGAGTGCTGTAGTGTAGCTGTCTGCAAATATGCCAAAAGATGACATTCCTGTAGGGAGAAAAGATGCAAAGCAAAAGAATGAATGTTATATTCTATATACTGTATAAGAGTTTTACCCAAAATAATATGGATGTAACATTTTGATTAGTTTACATTACATTAATTAAAAAATGTTTTCTCAGTAACTGTAATCTCGCATCGCCAGACCGATCTCCACAGTGCTGTGTCCACGCTGGGGTGTAAGTCTGGATTGAATAGCTTTCACTGGTGGAAACAACTCCCTGGCCTGTTTATATTTCTTTAAACCAATCACAATCATCTTGGGCGGCGCTACGCCCCAGCTGCAGCGAAGGGATTTTGAGAACCACATGGAAGGAAGGAGGGACTTCCTCCAGCCGGGGTCTCCTCCCAGCGGAAGTATAATGTTGTGTTCAGACGCGACTAAAATAATCTACTTGCTTAATTCACGTGAATTTGGACACTGGAATCTATTATTGTATAGTGCATCAACTCTTTTTCAACAAAGGCAAAAAGTGAGCGTGAAAACGTTTTTGTGCAATTGAGGAAGTTTTATCAAATTTTGCAGTTTCCTCTCAAATTGTGCTTAAACATATATGAATGGAAACTACTGTCCTAGCTCCATTGTTAGCTAGCTAATGCTACACCAGCCTTCTGTTTTTATATCCTCATTCTCAAGTGCATTTCACTTGTCCTCATGAAAGACCACAGGAGCCCAACAGCAAATATTGTGCCCCTGTGCCCCAATACAGGTTAATCAGGGTACGATACCCTGATCTACTTGGAATACAAAGATAATTCTGACGTCAATTGGACATCCGTCTATATCACTTCTTTTATTTGGCTTTGGGCATCAGGCTTGCCAGACTACAATTCCAGTCCTCTCTATTTAAACATTTAACACATATGCCTACTCCCTCCAGAGGTTATGATGAAATTAAGTCTGTTCTTGCAGAATTCAATTCGGCTAAAGTAACGAGTTTTCAAGTATCAAATATCCACATTGTTTGATATTAAAGTCCTTGTTGTGGTCAAATGTTTTACTCCACTGTGTCATCCTGATCTGATCAGTGGCATGTGAGATATTGAATGTGACAGATGAATGAACAGACAAATGGAAGTTGCAGACCCTACACACTGTCAGCCATGATACAATATGAGATGCAACAGCACAATGAAAAAGGAAGAGAACTTTGACAGATGAGATCTTGATGCTGAGACAATCATTTTACTGGTGACAAATGATAGTTATTGATTTATTGACTTTTACAACCTTGTCCTGGCACCTGTTTAATGTTCATATATTGTTAGGGCGGCCTCACAAAGCAAGATGAGTGTGCTGGTGAGTTAACTTTGATGTCCAAATGAAGCTTCAAGAAGCATTACAGGCTGTGTCCACCAAGAGCGGCAACAGAGGGCGTTTAGTTTAGACAGAATGACAGAAAGTGTAGGACCGGTTGACCACCATGTTGTTTCCGGTTCAACGGCAGACAGAGAACAGGGAGCAGCCGTTATCAAATCACGTGCATTCCACGACAGTGTACGTCACCGACTTTCCAAAGGAGGGAAAACAACAAGTGGCCAGTTGAGTGGAGCGGCACAGCCTCTACCAGCCATGCTGCTCCTGGTGGATCTGTACTGTTAGTTGTATTTGTTGACCCCACTAGATGGCACTCTTGGTTTAAAGAAAAATAATCACAAGTGTTTATTGCCAAAGTATGCCTTCACGTACAAGGAGTTTGACCTGATGTAGTGGTGCATTAAAAAACAGAACACAACATGAATACACACGAATGAGCGAAAGCTAC
>JAOVVB010052156.1:0-14665 GCA_028570985.1 Heterobranchus longifilis
GCGGGGAGGGGTCGAGGGGCTGGGGGGGTTTAACAGTAGGGAGGCAGATGGGGCAGAGGGGCGGAGGTTGATGCAGCAGAGAGCAAGAGAGAGAAAGAAGGAAAGAGAAGATTTGGAACAGATTGGATGAAAGAGAGGGAGGGGAGAAAGACCGTGATAATTTCACGGCGGTAGAAAGACAGCGCTTTTCTGAGCATGTGACACAGAAAGAATGCTGGATGTGTCTGTGATAGTTCCACCGACAGCAGCTCTGCAGGCCCTGAGACATCTTCGAATCAAGGCAAAGATGGTGGATAAATTCCACCATGCCTTCATCTCGTGAGCACCACTGACACCAAAAACGGATCTGGATTATTAAGATACTTCTTGCTGAACCTTTAATGCAATGGTGCCTGATTGGGGTTTGTGACAAAACGCAAGATAGGAATATTGATCGCTGTCATAGTGTAATGCTGACGGATTGGAATAAGCTTTATGTGTAGCTGCAAGTTGAATTTACTTTTTATTTACTGTTTTGGAACTCAGATGCGTTTTTGCAGCACAAACCATATTTTCACAGGATGTGGAACTCACCATTGAGCTAAGATGCAGCGATACCATGCTGTGTTTCGTTCTGAGCTCAAATTACCATTGCTGATAAATCCTGCTAATTGACATGCATGTGTTTTTCAAGTAAAAATGCAGTAAAAGGATGTATTGTTGCAATGAGTGCAGTATTGGTTTCATTAAAACTTCAAGTGGTCTGAGTTATGATTTTAGGGTGGTTACCAAAATGTGCAGATATTTAATTCTTCGTGATGCAATTTCAAGCGAAGATACACATCAAGTTGCTGCCGTGGTAGAAAAAAACAACGGTGGACTGTAATATCAGAACTGCGTGCACCACAATAAATGTTTTGCATGCAAACAACATTTTGCAGGCAAGATAGTATCTCGCCATTTGTGTTTTGCACCGTGCCTTTGATGAGTTTTTCCCCCAGTTGTCATCTTGTGCTCGACAGTCACTTGTTGACCATTAAGAGACAAACCAAGGTCACATCCGCTGTGACAAAAAAACCTAATCAACATTGATTATTTCATCAAAAAATGTCAGTTTTCTTCTGCAACCTGTCAAAAAAATGTCAGAGGTCACCGATGACCTTGGCTTTAAAATGATGGATGGCGAGATCCAGTGTGGAATATAAAGGTTAATCACATGCTTACATAATGGGCTTTTGCCAGGTTTCACACACACACACACGCACACACACACACGCACACACACACGCACACACACACACACACAAACAAACGTATACACTGAATAATGTCATCATACTCTCATTCATAACGTTGGAAGAAATAGAATCGCTCTGATTTTTATTAGTAAGTGTTTTTTGTTCAGCCAAATACACAAACCTCAACATGAATTCTTAAACCAGTGGAATACACATCACATAAATTAAGCATAAGCCTCTTTCCAACATCAACAGCTAATGTTTTTGTTCTCTTTTGTTTCAATGGCAACATGCAGTACACTGCCACTCAGGCAACCTCCATGCATATAAAAAAAAAAAAAAAAAAACGAGAGCAATAGTGACAAAACCTATGCTGAGTTGACCTCCTTCCACCTCCTTTGTTACTTGCTACATCCACTCCACTGGGTGACATAATGGCAGGGGACAGCAGGGACACACTTGGTTTTAAAGTGACAGTGGCTGTTGAGGTAGCAGCTCTTGCACTGAGGAGGGCGATGTCACCGTCCGGTGCACTTTTAGCCATCTTTAACCTTTTAGGTGAACGCACAGCCGACTTGGACAATTAAACTCAGCTCTATTACAGTTAAGTACCAAGGGGGCCAAGAGTAGCTCCCTCGGCAGCCTACTTAATAAAATGATTAATCTAAGATGTCACTTATTTCCTGGAGAGGGAGTTAGCAGAATTACCACGAGTCTTATACATTTGCTTTAGTAGTTGCGAGAATTAACATTGGAGAATGATCACGCAGAGGCAGTGAAATATCTTAGAAAAACCGAGGAGGAAAAAAATAGCGTGTCCCTAAAGTTGCTTTGTCACTCTGGATGTTCAGACAGGTCATTGCTCCGATTCAGCTGGCTCAGCATTTGTGTTTGTTTTGGGTCTGTAATCCTTGCCAGGTACTGGGACAAAGTGTCATCTCCACACAAACGGCTGTGAGACACCGTTTGGCAGACAGTTCTTTTTCGACAGGTGCTGAGAGGACTAATAAATGACTTCACAGTAAAGCATCAGCGAGGAACGCTGTCAGCTGAATCGAATAAAAATCTCAGGGCGGGGCTCTGTGAATGAGTTAGGATTAGAAGTTATCTTTGGTTGTTACATGAAATAACATCAGTTCAATTCGTCCCTCTCTTTCTCTTTGCCCTCCTTTCTAATCTTCGCTGGTACTCGCATACAGGGGCCTGTCTGTTTTCCTGAGGCCGGCGAGTGAGAGGGCCTTACTCCGAGCACTCAAATCTGAGAGGGCAGAGCAGAGGGGACTAACAGAGCAACTTTGTGTTCCATTGCACACACATAACAGCGGCCATATGACAACAAGGAGGTGGGAGAGAGAGAGAGAGGGAGGGAGGGGGGGGGGGGGTGATGAGGGAGTGTGTGGCCTACTACCCACTGGTGAGGGATGTTGGTCTGTTCCGACAGAAACCAAATGCATGCATAGATGCACGTATGTGCAAATTAGGGCTGTCCCCCCGTTAGTTGATAAACCAATTAATCGGTCGTTTTGGTCTTATTCGACTACGATTTCATAGTTGATCAGTCACGTTTTATGCTTTTTTTCATGCTGAATGACTTATTTCCGAGCACGTCTCTGCTAAACACAAGATTTAAAGTGGTGCTTCTGCACGATTCTTTGTGGAGAAACAGATCTGTCGATTAAATCAACTAAATCGATTAGTCGACAACATCGTGCGAGTGTTAGTCGACTAAGAAAATCGAGGACAGCCCTACAAATCATACAAAGACAATCACTGGGATCAACTTTTTCTCCATGGTGTGAAGTGAACCGAGTCCAGTGCGGGCGTGTGCTTCAGTGAAGTCTTACAATATCCTTACAGTATCTCGCTTGCTTAACCTGTTCTTCACCAGAGGCCCTGCAGCCCCCCCCCCCCTGACAGGGCATTTAAGCATGCACGACATGCCATTTTGGCATGTCATTCACCTCCTGGTGAAGAAGAGGTTACAGTAACTAGCTAACATTAGTATTCATCTGTAGACACTTGACACAATCTAATTCAGAGTCTCTAAATGTAAGAAAGTAAAGTGTACTAGGTAGCTAGCTATTTGCATTAACCGACAGCGTCTCCATTGGCGAGCGTAGACTATAATGAGGACTCATTATAGTCCTCACCACCATTGCGAGCCTCTGCAATGGTGGGAGTGAGGCAGGCAGACGAGACGTTCAAATAACGTCAAGGTTAAGAAATGGTATCATCGACTTTAGGGGAGTCTGAAATTGTATTACAAGATTCCTACAGGCAAGAATATGAGAAATATATTGTTATAGGTAAGAAGGATGTATAAATGTCTCGCCCCCCCCAACCTGTTGTTTTTATGTTTTCAACTCTTTTGTTTGGGTGCAAGTTATATGAGACTAGATATTGTCCTTTATCGTAATGTCGTAAAATGACATAAGTCTTGTCTATTTCTGGTTTTTAAGGCTGCATTACAGTAAAGTAATATCGATATTGTGGCATTCGGTCGAATACAGCCGACATGTACTCCGTGGTTCTTCATGCATGTGCGCAGCCCAGACATGTGTTGATATTTGCACCCTACACATAGATATTGCACTTTATACCTTGCTCCAGTTTACATATATACTGCTATGCACTTTTGTACCTTGCAGTTGACTGTGTTTCGAACGTAGTGATTGTTGATGGAGCGACATTGCACATATTTTATGATGTTCGTCAATGTTTGTTTGCCTGGGGACTACAGATGTAAATTAGCAGCATAATCTGGCATGTTTACATTGTACTTTGTACAGATGTCCATTAACTTGCGTGGTCCCTAGCTAAATAAACAAATAAATAAATAATGTATTGCCTTCTGCGATATTACTAAAAAGGCTTTCTTGGGATACAGTCAAAAATAAAGTTACAACACAACAGTTAGCTTGTTTTGATGAGGGCGTGTAGGTCTGCTTTTCTAAGAAAATATCTGAAAGTGGAGTGAAGCTGGCGGTGTAACATGTCAGTGACTTCTACAGTCCACTGCAGTGGTCTTGGAGAGAAATCAATTCTGATTTCCAATGTTTAACATGCACTATAATTGCCTTTCACTGTTTGAACAGGTGACATGTTCTCATATCTCTCCCGTCCACACACAATCATCCTGTAAACACATACAGTTCAACTGTGCTGGCATTGTTGGCTGGCATCTGTCGGGGACTTGGCAATATAGCAAGATTATACATAATTGAATGAAAAAATATAGCTAGGTGTGGCTTTTTTGGATGGCGATTTCATCATTTGGTATAAATCTTGCAAAGTCTCTGCAGGGGCAACCGCCCCTCTGCAATATGCAAGATATTTGACTCTTTATTATTCCTTTTAGCATGTACTTCATCATTGTCCCTCACAGCATTTATTTTACAGTGCTGACCGGGCGGGATAATGGCTGCTGCATGTGCTGCAGTATTTCTCCTTTTCCTGTTCCAGTTATCAAATCACCAACTGCAGATAATGTCTGTGGGTTGTAGAAGCCTGGAAGTGTCTGTTACCCACAATTTCCTTCTGTTGCAGAAAGCGTTTATCTTATCTGTCATGACCCAAATTAATATCACGTTCGGCGTGTTTGAATGAAGATTGGACTGCTTATAGCACTAACCTGAATTGTTTTTTGATCTACATGATACATGCTATACGAGAGAAGTTCTCTTTATGAAAGCAGAAAAAAAAAAAAAAAAAACGTCTGCATGCACCGGCAGCAAAAAGATGTGAACAGACAGATATCCAAAGACTCGCACATCGCATTTGCGTTTACAGCAGTGTACATACACATACGCACACAAGACTCTAGTGTCCACCTTGTGCCATCTTATCCCTTCACATCAGACAGCCTACCCATAGCTCAGCCTGTGCACAAGCACGCCATTGTCATCGCTGGCTGGCCTTGTGACTCAGTGTGACCCGCTGGATCGGAGAAGGGGGAACACAGCCATTGAGATCAGGAACGTTAAACAGAGCATTATCACGAAAAAGCATCTCGCGTACAGAGGCCTCACCCCCACCCCGTCTCCACCCTCTAAACAGCCCACTGTTTTGGGGGAGTAGAGGAGAACACTGCCCACCATTGTTTTCCATAATGAATGAGTGGTGTCCTCACATGTGTACAGTATACAGGCATCTTTCTCTGAAGTCCGCATTCAGGACAGCATGTCAGTAGTGATAACAGCAGCACGAAATGTTGAACAAACAATTGTGAGAGATAAATGAAGAGTTTGCAATAAGTAGGTTTGATCAAGCCAATGACAGACAATTCACTTTACTAGCTTATACTGGTTTAGCTTCAACTCCCAGATGATTCATAATGAATTCACATCGCTGGAAAAAGCAGATATGACAAACTGCATTATTACATTCCTATGTAGTAGGCATGATGTTTGGGGGCCCCTATTTTGTGGTGGTGGGGGGGGGGGGATTCCAAATCCCCTAAGGTGGTCATGCATTTAACATTTAAATGCATCAGTCTGGGGCAATTTAAGAGGAAAAAAAGGCTAGATTTGTGAAGAACTCTGAACTTATTTTTTGTTTCTGAAATTCAAATCAAACATCTCAAGTAACCTACAGAAAATTATAATAAATGGGAAACACTGAGGCTCTCCTACATCAAGAAACTCCTGAAAACGTACAGGATTTACTGAATAACATCTCACAAATGTGCATAAATGAGACGGGTGATTCCTTAACGTGATTATTTTAAATGTTAGGAACAAATTTGTGTTGTTAGGGAAGAGAGACCGGTCATTTTAATTTTCTAAAAAAAAAAAGGCCTAAAATGGCAGCTTGGGGGCTCCCTGGTCCGCATATAGCAAGAAACAGTACTGTTCAACACAAAAACTGCCCTTCGCTGACGTACAGTTGTCTATACACGGAGCAAAATTAGCATTCATTTGGAGTCATGTTTTCTGGCCTCCAGGTGAATAGAAATCCAATAATCACTCTTCTTTTTCGCTCTGTTTCAGTTTCAACCAATGTATTTTTTTTTTGCAGGATGTTTGACTTTCTTCACCAGCTAGTTGTCCGTCTCCATTTTGAAGCTTGGCTTTTCCTCTTTTTCTTTTTACTGGCAAAGGCTGCCTACGGGTCATACAGTAAATATGCAGGTCACAGAACCAAATACCAGTAAAAGTATTTTTCATTAAGGTACACAGAACTGATCTCAGGAGATTTTGAGTTCACCTATAAACAGCTCTATTCCAAGCACAAAACAAACCCCTCTGATGGTCCCTGACTATAATGACAACATACATTTAAATGATGACAAGAATCCTGGGTAATCCATTAGCTATGTCAACTGACATATGAAGCAAAGGTGCTGTCTGACAGAGGCTTTCAGACACCTTCCCCCAGGAGTCTTCTTGTAAAGATATCCTAGACACATGCTTTCTGACAGGCTCATTCTTGAGACTCTTTGACAGTCCATTTAAATGACTCACTGCGTAATGGTTAACTATAGTATCCTTGTTCGGCCTGAATGACAAACTCCCCTGCTTGTTCAATTCTCGTTCTAATTGTCCAATCTATTTTCAAGACCAGATGACATACAAGGAGACAGAATTTAGTGCTGGAAAATGGACTTGATTATAGGAAAATTAAGGCTAGTCCGGACGCAGCTTTTTTTAGGATCAAAATGCTAAATCTTGCATAGTGCAAACTGTTGAATGGTGCTGAGGATCACTCTGCCTGCGACCTATATCTCATATGATTCTGACACAAGATGTGGCGACTACAAAGCTCTGACTCGTCACACAGACGCAGGCCTTCTAGGTTGGAAGAATTCATTTCATTCCTGAGAGATGCACAGAAAATCACATATTTCAGTTATTCTTATTAGCAACAAGAACACAGTACATTTTTCAGAAGCATCACATGATAGATGTTATCTACAGGATCTGTGTTTGCAAGAGGCGTTGGGGGTGACATCTCCACAGTGCTGCAGGGGGAAAGTCTGTGAATGTGCTTTCACTCCTGGATAGTGAAAAAAAAAACTCCCTGGCCTGTTTGTATTTCCTTAAGCCAATCAGAATCGTGCTGGGTGGCGCCACGCCCCGACGGTACTTCTGCAAAATAGTGTCAGAGGGGAATCTATTTCGGGGTAACACCTCCACGAAAATGTTGTAAACATATTCTCGGAGGTTGTTGTTTGTTTCCCGTAGCAAAGGGACTTTGGGAACGGGACCACGGACATGGACTTCCTGTGCGGACAGGAAGTGAGGCATTGATCTATCATTCTGCTGCTAGAAACATGAAGTTGACTGTCTGCCTTTTGTCCAAGATTCCACAACGCTATAGTTGCAGTATATCCCGTCTATGGACACAAAAATCAGTGTAGTGCCTTGCAGATCGCCCACCAATGATTTACAGCTTCTTTCTGTCTGTTGGAAAGCAAGAAAACTCTCCATAAACATAAACTGTTTTGCGGAGTCTGCCTTGTACTGCGATTCGAGACTGATCACAGTAAAGATACAATTCAAGTCAATCTAGTTTCTGTATTTGGCCTTTGGAACTGGAACAAAACATCCGCCCAGTTTGCTATTATTACTCATCAGTTCAGCATGCCATTATTTGTTCTTAGTTAGAATCTAGTCATACAGTAAATACAGTGTGGTAAAAACATTATCAGCATATTGGAAGGAGTTAAAGGACAACAGCTATTTTTTTTTTTTTTTACTTTATTCATGGGTCCCACGTTTAGGGTGGCGAAAGGATTTTGACAGCTTAAGATTATAATCGCCAAAAGTAGCCAGCTCCATTTTATCAAAAGCTCCCATGCTGTACAGTATTAGCTGCTAGATGTAGGAATTCCTGGAAACCATGCCAGTCTGGTAACATCTCCAGAACTCTTTCCAGTAGCTTTAGCCCAAATGATTTGAAACTCCTCGCAGCTCTACTCAGAGGCAGTTTGGGAGTAGAAGTCGGAGAACACAAACAATAGAGTATGATTAAATAATACTCATACAAAAAATAAGATTGGGTTACACAACTACTCTTATTGCTCCTAGCTACTTTGTCAAAAGGTGCTGTCTGTGAAATACATATATTTTTACAAGATCTATTTCAATATATTTCAGATTCAAAGATTCCACCTTAAGCTTAGAGTCAAATGAGAAGTAAATGTTTTGAACAATATAGCAGTTATGGCATCAACTTAAAAAAAAAAAACTTTTAGGAGAGATGCTGTGGTAATTCTAGATGATCGTAGCTGTAGCCCTTTAAAAAGTTGCTACATGTTGATATACAGTATGCTTGAAATATTACACATCTAAAGTTTACACATCTGATTTTATGAATATTTCAGCTAGCCAGGTATATCATATTCCCCCTCTATCAATAGGAAAAACAGAATGATTTTAGTTTCCATTCTTCATAATTTTCATCTACACTCTATCAAACTGGTCAATATTGACAGTGACAACCAATCAAAATACAATGAGTCACCAGGGTGTAAGGTATACTTGTACTTAATGCAGTCCAGTACAATAACCCTGCGATAAATCCCTCCTTTGTCAAGTTTAGTTGTGTTGACAAAGTGTCAGACGGGTGTTGATTCAGCTCTACAGTCGACTTAGAGGCTGTGCTTCGTTGTGTTGCTAATATAACATGTAGAAAATGAGAACATCAGAAACTTTAATGCAAAATGTATCCCATACACTAAACATATGGTAATATACACTAAGTGCATATATTATAGGGACAATGTGAAATCTGTAAGAGGCTGTAATCATTATGTCCACACAATACACACTGATTCCAACAGATTTCTTTCATATGGGAGTCTACCTCGCTCAAAGTGCGGCTGGAAGTGAGTTTGAGTTCTAAAGACTTGATTTGGGTCATGAGAAACCCATCAGCCACAAGGATGTTGTGGTCCACACTATTTAGCTAGTTTAGTACTGCAAAGATTGAAACCTCATGTCTTGAGTCTAAAATTGAATTATTTTTTTTTTAATCCAATATTTATTTTTAA
The DNA here is from genome assembly GCA_028570985.1 of Heterobranchus longifilis. NCBI lineage: Eukaryota > Metazoa > Chordata > Actinopteri > Siluriformes > Clariidae > Heterobranchus > Heterobranchus longifilis. Next base: position 9,211 of record JAOVVB010052156.1, read on the forward strand.
TGAAAGGCTTGTACTTTTAGATTCATTAAGTAAGGTTGTAATCTCTTTTGCATGATGTTATACTGACCCCATCTGTGTCCTTTTTATGACAGTCATATTGCTCTCATAATATTCAAATTGTATTTATTTGGTTTATTTGATTAAGTTCAAGCAAGCTGTAAAATTACTTGTTTGCAGGTGAATCCAATATCGGTTCCATTTGTTGATTCATTAATCAGTTACAAAGCAATACAGAATACTTTGGGGTTTGATTTCTTTCAAAATATGCAAATTGAAAATTGTAATTCCTGGGCATATTTATAGCTATGGTGCTTTTTTTTTGAAAAGGCATGAGCTGCTAGAACATGTCTGCTCCTGATTAAATATTTAGAAACCTGCAGTGATTACAGCCTCAAGACTATGATCGCTTTGTCAATGACCAACCAAGCGGTGTTAATGTATATATCAATATTCAATATCTTACCTTGGCACGGAAATTATTTTGTGATTTTTTTTTTTTTTTTTTTTTTGTAGTAAGTGCAGGTCTGCTCTTTCAAAAGGAGTTCTGTTCTTTTGTTTACCGTTTTTGCAGTTGTAGATGATATTCTGATAGTGTGTGTTTTAACTGTCAACATAGCATCACAACCAGACTTTGAATTTCTCATCCCTTTAAAAGAAATGCTAACGCCTGTGGAAATTTCAGTAAGCATTCAGCAGGTGTGCAGTGTTGATGCGCCGCGGTAGCTCAATAACATCAACACAGCTCCAAACGATCTACACAAACCTGTAAATGTCACCCTGACCTCCACCTACGGGGTCAGCAGCCTTATGCATACATGTGTGCAAATCCACTCCAGTGCATTTTATTTTTATTTTTTTTATCATTTTATGCCCTTTCATCATTTCATTGCCTGTTCTTCCATGGTACATTTCAAATCACTGCCCTGTGTGGAAAAAATGCCAACAATCATGTCTATCTGAAAGAGGATTAGTCTGCCCCAGCATCCGTTTACCAGATTTTCTGTTATATATGCCTTCATTTGGGAATTAAAGCTTTCCATGTATTAATTTCCGCCCTTTTAACTCAATCATCAACTGTTGGTCAAATTCCCATTTTTGAAACTCTGGCAGCTCTGGTCTTATCTGTGACCTTGTGGTGACTATATAAGCTGTTGAAGAGCTGAGTAGCTGAGGAAAGCATGCCTATTGATCACCTCAGATTTTCTCACTAATGCATTGCTTATTCACTGCCTCTGGCATCACATAAATTAATAACGTCTCTTTAGCAGAGCCCCATGTCTCGCTTCGAGGCCTTCTCTGCTCGGCTGCGCAACTTTCTGTCCCAGGAATCTCACAAGGCCGTTTTAATCTGCTGATTTCTATACACCACTTCAAAGATCAAGAACTGAAAAATCGCATAGCGTTGGTCTTGAGAGTCGCCACAGAGCTCATAAATATCCGACACGGCCCAAAGGTTTGATCACAGTTGCACTCTAACTGCTTAATCTTGACACAATAGCAGGACTTAGTACAGATCTGGGGATTAGCTACTGTTTCACTCCTGGGGTTTCGGATATTATTGTAATAATCACTCTGCTAGATTCCTGACAACTCTGACACTGTATACGGACGTTGAGACACCTGACACCAGACAGCCTCAAGTCTTTCAGTAACCTCTTTTTGTCAGACAGCCAGGGGAAAGCTTGTCAGAAAAAGAAAACAACCTTCCAGCAACTAAAACAGCTGCATTTGGAGGAGAAAGCATGAGCCCTGTGCAGCTGATTGTAAAGCCTGTGAGCTATTTTGTTTTCTGTATGCATGCACTGTATTTTAGTTTGCTGGAGGGAGTGTAACTGCTGGGATGTGTCTTTATGCAATGCCAACATCCAACACAAAGACAGAGATAGCATTGCACTTTTTATTAGCATTTAAAAAATAACATGTTTGCTACACAATGCAAGACCTGTTGTGAAAATGCATGAATGACAGTGACATGCAAAGTTCAGTTGGGCTGCTAACCCATGAGGCATATGGATATGAATTACCGTGCAGTCATCAAAAGAGTCACATTTCCATAACACCATACTGTTCTGAATAGTCGAGGTTAAATTGCCCATACATGTGTCTTTCTGTACAAGCCTAATACTGAATGTAGCAGCAGCATTATTTCTTGGCTGGACCACAGCAAAGTAGAGCTAGCCCTATATATGCAAAAGTCTGTCCTTGACTTACAGAGTGAGTGATAAAGTTACACATTACATTGGTCATTCGAGTAATGGAATTTCCCCATTGGCTGTTGCTCTTTCAAATTAGGCACAAAGTCCTCAAATTACCAGTAGGCGGCAATAATTGTTAAGAGGAGAAAGTGGAAATAAGACACTGAAAATGTTGTACAATACAAACTGTGCCTTATGAACAATGTGGCTGCATTTTGCTCCCAAAACTCCAAGAGCGTTGTTGGTCATCAGTGAACCATTTGTGAAAACAGATGCAAAGTTAACTTGCGTTGCAGAGAAGAAGAAAAAAACATAGCTGCTTTTTTTGTTTACATTCTCTGTAGAGCCAGGAGTGAACAGAAGTCGCAGCTCTGAATGCGTCATGACAAGTTGCAGTCTTAAAGTGAATGTAGGCTGCAGTCTAACTCCGAGCAGACAATAACGGTGGCAGGAATTATGCTCTATTAGTCTGTGTGCCCACTGCACAATTTCCGTTTATTTATTTAGGAGTTTGTCAGTCAGTAGCATGACGTCATTGCTCAGCATTACTATCCTGTTAATATCCTGTATCAAAAAACAGGGCCTGCAGTACGAGCATACAAACCACCAGAAGCCCTGAAAAATGCCAGCGGGAAACCCTGAAAAGAATGTGCTGCCATGTTTGATGCAATTCTTTCCTGATGTGTAATGTCCCTTTTGTTTTTACAGCCATGGCAGTGTATGGGTTGCGTCATGAGGTCTTGCAGTGGCCTTCGTCTGAGATCAGTGGTTATGAGCATGTGTCATACGATCAGTAATGGGACTAACTCTGTTACTTTGGACGGTAGCTAGTACTCTAATGCATTACTTTTACAATTAAGTAACTAAATTACCATGACTGAAAGGTTCGTTACTGCGTTAGAGTCGATACATGTACCTGCAACGTGACGTTCACCTCTCGTCAGAGCAGCAATGTCGGCAGTGTGGAGATATTTTAAGATAAAAGATGATGACAAAGGTAGAGCAGACTGCAAACTACAGCTGGGCACTTGGCAGCAGGTAACGTTAAAGCTAAATGATCTAAAGGGGCTGTATTAAACTCAAAAGGGTTTCAACAGCAAACAGTCTGCAGCTTAAAGACACAGCTAATAGTTAGCATATAGCTAGCTTACCGGTGTCACAGTTAGCTTGCAGCTGTAGGGTACTTTTCCAAACACCACGGCCGCTGCTGGAGTCTGAGATGACGGACAGACAACTGTAAAATCCTCCTGCGACCCTGAAGTCACCGGTGTGACAACATTTGCCTTCTGAACTTTATGTAAACAAACAACGAAATGTGTGCAGGCACTGACCACTGAGCTTAATGGTGCATTCAGGTGCCCCTCGTTAATTGGTGTTGCGTTCAGGTAAACTCGTGAAGAAGAAACATAATTTAAAAAGTAACCAAAAACAGTAACACATTACTTTTTGGTGGAAGTAACTAGTAACTGTAACTTACTATTTTTTAAATAACTAGCACAACACTGGAAATCATAGCTGACAAATGTACTCGGTGAATAACTAAAAAACGTTCTGCTACTTCCAAAGTTTGTGGAAAGGTTACAAGTCCAGTTTACGCAAGTGAACTTAGCTCTATACCTCTTTCAGGAAAATGAGTACATTACTCCCATTACATGAGTTGCTCTCTTCAAAGCCGCCAGACTCCTCTGACAAAAACAGTAATTTTACCTGGCAGAACACAGTGTTGTGTTATTGTGTGACTTTTCTGTTTTAAAAAGATAAAGAACTAACTAAACTAACAAACGAACCAAGGTATAATTACTGTTTTTGTGTCGAGCAATATTACAGCTTCAGTTCCCCGTCATAAAGAGCTGCGCTAAAATAAGTTTTGCTGTGCAGCCCCGTCCACAGCAGTACATTGTTTAGCTTCCATGTCAGGACTCCTGGCTGCTTCACCAAACTGGGGGCGTGCCGACCGCCATCTACTGTAGGTAATACACTAGCCTTGCATAGCCAGACCTATCTCCACAGCGCTGTGTCTGCGCTGGGGGGGAGGTCTGGATTGAATAGCTTTCACTCGGGTATAGTGGAAACAACTCCCTGGCCTGTTTAACCACACGGAAGGAAGGAGGGACTTCCTCCGGCCGGGGTCTCCTCCCGGCAGAAGTATAAGGCTTTATGCTGATTCTGCTTACGTACCCAGCCAGAGTAGTAATACACTGACTATGGATGAAGTACCTCATACAACCCCACATCAAAACATCCAAACTTTCCCATTATGATTTAGCTGATGGTCCTAAAATGACTAGCTGTCATCACTATCTCTTACAACTCAAGGCTGGAGTCACCATGCGATCTTAATGTCACTGACAGTTTTATCTCCCATCTGTCCCGCTGCCCGTCTCCTCTGCAGACTCTCACAACCTCCCAGGGGACCACGCAGAGGCCCAGTCGTCTGGTCTTCACAGATGTAGCCAAAGCTCTCAACGCTTAACAGCTCTCTTCCATTAGTTGATTTCAGCCTCGTCGAGATACGGACCGTCTCTCAGGAAGGAAAACAAAGGGACAACTGGACTGTTTTTGGGAACAACTGGAGCTTTGGTGAACGTTTTCATCACTATGACAAAAAAACAAACAAAAAATAAAAAACTGTTGGGTGCATGTATGATAAGGGAGCATAACGGGAAGCATCACGTATGATCTTGCACTGTTATCATTTGGCACACAAATGCAGTGTGATGCACTATTTCTTGGATCATGTTGTGTCATTGCTGTTAAAATGTTTGGTAGTTTGTCAGGGAAGTTCTTCCGAGCTTCAATATCTACTTCCATGTTTGATAAGATGGAAGAGTAAATTTGTGTTATACTGATTTTTGTGGTCTTTCGTCTCTGACAAGCTTGAACTCTGGATGTGTTGCCATCCATAAGTGAACTTTCCCTCTTCATTTTGTTTCTTCTTTATTGAGCAATGAAGGATTGTTTCCGTCTGTACACATTAAAACTATTTAAACCAATTTGAAAAAAAGGGTTTTGTTGTACAAATCTATAACACAGGGTTCCTACAGCTTAAAGCAAGTTAGATTTAAAGAGCCCCTCTGGTGAAAATCATGTTTTTAACCTTGTTAACGTGTTTATATGGTGATTTTTATTTGCTACAAGACATATAATGAGAATTGAGCAGTCAACACCGTGGCTGAGCACTTATGCAGTGTGCCAACAACAGTCTCAAAAATCTGGATTCAGACAGCCAGGTTTTATGACATCATATGTCTAAGGAACCA
>JAOVVB010052175.1:0-14664 GCA_028570985.1 Heterobranchus longifilis
CGTGTGTGTGTGTGTGTGTGTGTGTGTGTGTGTGTGCGTGCGTGCGTGTGCGTGCGTGCGTGTGCGTGTGCGTGCGTGTGCATGTTTTATTATTCTGAGAGGCAGCCTGGCGCGGGCCCAGTCTTTTCTGAGCCTTGATAAAAACGTGCTGGGAGCATGGCGGTACACACCTACTCCACTACAGGGTACAGGCAGTACCGTGGCCTGTCCTCTCCAATTGGCAGTCTCTGTGCTGCTGTACCACAGATAAGAGGCTGGTGTAAATAAAACTGTACAGCACGGCTCGTTATAACGCCGAAGGTAGAGCGAGGCACAGAGGGAAGGAGGGGGAAATGAGAGAGAGAGAGAGACGGAGAGCGTGTGGTGTCTGTACTCATTGTTCTGACAGCATACTGCGTCTGTGTGTGTTCCCGCGGATGTGTGTGTTCTTATTTTGCTATTTGTATGTCAACCAGATTGAGTTTAAATGCTGGGAATATGGAATTCTTTTTTATACTTTTGATGTCATTCCTTCACTTTTTAGGGTAAAGATTAAGGACATGAATCTAGTGGAGACAGTGAAAGTTATTTTTCATGGTTATCAGAATGAATGGAAGTCCTCGCAAGTGGAGTGAAACCAACGTGTGTGTGTGTGTGTGCGTGTGCGTGTGTGCGGGGGAGTAGGAGGGGGGATGTGTGTCTGTGTGTGTTTATGGATTTTTGCTGTTTTTTGGTACTTAGAGTACTGTCTTACGTAAGCCATTTATGTAGGCTCAGTGAACAGCCAGGCTATGTTTTTGTTGGTGACTGTGCTCGTCTGCCTCCCTCCCTCTGTCACACACACACAACACGTACGTTCTCTCTCCCTAATCTGTCTGTCTGCCTCTCTCTCGCTCTCTCTCCTGCCCTGTTTACACTGTTAAAAACCACTGAGTGTGATATTGGTCGGCTGTCGACAGATACACTGTAATTAGCCTTTTTAATTTCCCATTTAGCCTCCCTGACTCCTGAGAACAGATCATTCAGCCACTTCCTGCAGAAATATGTGCGCATACAGTAAACTGTGTCCTGCCCTGCAAGAACCATCAAGGCTACACAGGAATTACAGTGGAAAAAAATGATCTGAACTCAAGCTTTCTCATGTCAAGTTAACCTTTGCATGTTTATTTTTGTGCAAAACTCACCCAGCCCATCAGGCCTTTATGACTAGTCTTTTAATGTTTGACCTAACTCCTGTTGTTGTAAAATGAAGTAACTTTTCAAGTCAGTGTGGTCTGTGCATTTTAGAGAAAAATATTTGATGGGGGAAATTTGACTTTGGAGAGGTTTTTAAACCAGACGAAAACCCCTACTTCATACTAACAGAGCATAAGAGTATATAATCCCAGATTTAACATTTAATTTCAATATTATTATATTATATTATGCTCATTTTCAGGTTCATACTTATTTTGGGTTTCTAGTCGAACATGTATTTGTAGAGCACCTAGACCTGCTTTATAATCAAAAAAGGATATTTTACACATTTACATTTACATACACATTTTATTACATTTACACATTTTACATTTTCTTGTTACACTCTGTAGAGTGGACACTTTGCCCAGATTGTCATCAATATTGCATTGTGTAATCTATAAATCTCAAGCCTTTTTATGCAGAATACAAATATGTTAGTCCAATACAAACTTTTTGTCACCATAGACTGGCCACTGCAGACAGAAACACACACTGTGCCAGCTTATGATCACGCTTCACTCAAGAGCAAATGTAACATTTAGCTATCTTGGTTGACCCCAAACTTTACACAAGGTACCTCTTTGTTAGCTCAAACTAAATATTACTGTTACTGTTAAAGAAATACAGGTAAATTCCACAGATTGACTACAGTATATGAAGACAGCTGGCATTTTATTCATACACACCATAGCTGTTTGTTTATCATGTTGTTTTTACGTGTGATGGATTGTCCAGAGTTGAATTTGGCATTTTATGTATTAAAGCAGGCTTATTCTCCCGGAACAGTGGCGCTCTGTTGTTGAACCTCTCCTCAATGTGGAAGCTTTTAGACAGGGTGTGTGTGTGTGTGTGTGTGTGTGTGTGTGTGCGTGTGCGTGTGTGCGTGTGCATGTGTGCGTGTAATGGATGCTAAATAGTGTCATGCCATCTCATGCAAGCAGGCATGTGAGGCCATTTGACAGCTGATTTGATGACTATATTGCAGGAAACAGAAGGTCTTTGCATGACTTTTTTTTTCTTCTTTTCTGTTGGTGAAAGAGGGACAGGTATAGCATTTGCATATTTACATATCACCAGATTTTGCTTTACTTAAACAACACAAATCAAATAGAAAAAAAAAACACAAAAAAATAAAATTAAAACATTAGAGAAAATAAAAGCTCAAAATAAAAAAAAAAGTGCACTTGTAACTATCATTCTTATTTTAATGGTGGTCTTTGCATGACATTTTCACTTCATGTCAGTAGCATGTTTAGCTGTGAAAACAACATCATTTATTGCATGTCTTGCAATGGGAAGATTGACGGCAAAATTGACCAGCGGTGGTTAAAGAAGAAAAACAAGTTTTTCTTCATCTCCCGTGCAGGATGAAATGTTTAGCTCTCGTATCAACACGGTGGCCTACTTTTTGAATGTCGCTATGAGCAAAGACAGGCTCTCTAAGTCTTATGTTTAATTCTGCGATTGTCTTTGATAAAAGATTCTGTTTAGACTGCGATCCCCAAGGGGGGACATCTGTTGCAAACTTAGCATATAGATGCTCTACCTGTGAAAGAAAGTAGGTTGGAACAACAAGTGTCAAGTCTGAGTGTGGGCATACAGTCACAAATAATATTTAGTCTTCCACAGGAGGCACAGAAAAACAGGACTATCACCCCAAACAAATGGGGCCTTTCTCTCTCTCTTTCCCTGACAGATTCTTTTGAATGAGCAGAGCTTCTGAATGGCGGCATTATGAGATCACATAGCTGATCTGGGTGATGTGAGTGCATTGATGTGAGTGCGGTGATGTGAGTGCATGTTGTTGCACCCAAACACACTTATCACACCCACAAACTCCCAAATGGGCATCGAGGTTACTTTTTCCCTGGTTTTCATCTCTGAATCATAACGTAACGTTGGTTTGCATTTTCACATTCAGATTCCATGCACACGTATGGAATGAGTGGAACAGCAAATAGGACAATGCACCATTGCACCACCACATTATTTAGAGAAATGGCCAATGAGCACTTAGTATGTCAGGGGAAATTACAGGCAAGGGAATGCACCATCACTTCCCCGTGATGCCTGCTCATGTGGGCTAATCCACAATCCTCATCACGTCTACGTGGTGAAATGCTGCCAGTGTTTGGGGAAGCCCACAGTAGTTAACTTTAAGTGAAACACTCTTGAATAATGCCAGAGAAGTGGTGAGAGTCAACTAGACCCAACAGTAATCACAGGTTTTATTTATTTTTTACAACAGAGGAACAAAGAGACTTACAAGTTGAAGGAAAATGTGAATGGTTGGATTGTTGCATTGTTTTAGCGTGAGATGGGGACCCGAGTCACGTGATTGGAACAGGCTGACCCAAACCTTTTTTTCTTGACTGTGTTGCTTGTGATTGTAGACTTGATAACTTGACAAGCTGATGACCAACTTACAGACAGTAACAGTGAACTGGGTGGAAGTGTTTTTGTTTCTGTCAAGTTGTTTTGCTTCATACTCTGGCATTTCCGAGCCTCTAAAACGGAGACATTTGGAAATGCTGCTGGCCCCGTTTTAGTTTGAAAACTCCAGGGTTGCATTTTAATGTGGACAGGCGGAAACAGAAAACTTTGGAAACGAAGGCTGGGACACCCACGTCAGTCAGTCTTATCAGTGAGATAGGCCAACATACCTTTAGTGATTTCATCCTTCTTGTGTGGGTACTCCTTTCCCGTTGCCATGGCTTCGTCCGCCGATAGATAATGCTCCCGGTACCACTCTAACATACCGCTGTACAAAGACAGAAGCCTTAGCTTTCTGCAGCAAAAAGAATAAAGTCTCTAGCTATTATGGTTCTTATTTTTGATCGATTTAAACAGGATCATCTCAACAACAATTTCCTGCAGCCATTACGAGGCAATACACAGTCTCTGCCCACCGCGCATCAGCCCGTTTTCAGAGTTTTCTGCAGCAAAAAGAATGAATACTCTAGCTATTATGGTTTTTATGGTAATATTTGTCAGTATTTCATTGATTATTGGATGTATTGCAATAAACAACTTCACCTACATTTAGCTTTAGAATGTGACGAGTCAAATGACCCACCTTCAGAAATATAATAATATGTATGTATGAAAATGAAAATAGTGGCAGGAGGTGTCAACTCCTTCCCCATGCATGCTTGATGTAGGCTAATTTGCCAAAAATAATTCTAACAGTAATAATCATATTGTACATAATTTGACAGCTGTGACAGCACAAGAACATTATTCTCTGGCTCTACTATTCTACAAGTCTAAGGATATTTAAAAGTTCATATAAATATATACTGTGGACCCAAACTAATATATTTAGTGTGCACAGATTGTGTCAGTTTAATATGCAAGGCTGATACCTTCCTGCTCCTGACTCGAAGCCATAAAATTATTGTTGAGAACTGTTCAGATTATTGTTACACGGCAGCCCTTGGAGCTATGGTCCGGATTGCCATGTTCACCTATACTTTATGAATGTGTACAACCTTGTACAACAATAAAAGGAGAGACAGGAGCCTGGCATGCACACATACAGGGTGTTGTTGAAGGGCACATCAGATCAGGCCCAGGCAAATGACTTTTTATGGCTTGGCAACAAGCACTGTACATGCCATACACATCACACATCAAACAGACGCGCGCACACAAAACACACACACACACACACACACACATTTAACATCTGGATATTGTGTGTGTTCAAAATAGGCGTGTGTGTGTATGTGTGCGCGCATGCTCGTGCATGTCTCTTTTCTAGTGCAAGCACAGAGCGATCTCTCCCGACCAGACCTTGGTTTGTTCTTGGCACGTCCTCCTGGGTTACGACACCTCCAGAGAGAGAACGAGAACACAATGAAAACAGGAAGCCAATTCTTAGATGACAGGAGGAAAAAAAAGTCGGGGAGAGATGGCTTGTGTGGTTTTGCAACCGCAGTGACATTAGGGAACGGCCTGTACTGTAATAAGCCTTACCAAAAGCAGAAATGACTCGGACCGTACATGACAGAGTGTGCCTGCCAGTACAGTGCTTATGCAACAAGTTATGCAAAAGACGGTAGGCTGCACAAGTGAGCGTGACTAGATCATAAGCCACTGCAATGCAACCTTAAAAACACAGCACATCTTAAGGAGTCGTCTGTGATATCACAACATGTATTTCCATTTAACAACTTTAGACTCAGTAGTCTGGTGAGCAGTGTGCTTTTTAATTGGCTGCATATTCAAGAGGCATCATTTGTAGTGTGAGCGTATGGTGCGCCAGTGTCAAATGCACAGATGAGCATATGGCCGAATTAGCTGGCAAAAGCAGCCACTTAACCTTTGGAGAACAAGACATGTAGTGGAGATGTAGACAGAATCCCCCAACACACCCACTGATGTCCCTAATTTGCATTAATCACATAGTCCCTCTGTTGCTTCTTTAACTCCCTGATTCATCATTGTTGGATCAACTGTAATTATTATGTTTTTGTGTGCTGCGGCTGCTACGCTAAACTGCATTGGGCTCCGTCCAACATATTGATTTGCGCTCATTGATTGCCCTTGCAGGGGCAATTTTATGACCATCCATGTGCAACCCACTCCATCATGCGATACCCATAGACTAATATCAGTGCTCAATACACATACTTGTTTTTACTTCCAACATAGTCTTCTTAAAAGGCCCATATTGTTTTTTTTCTAGCCCATCTACCACATGCACATATGCATAAGTTACATTGCTGCTGACCATTTCCAAAAACATGTTGTGGTGTCTCAGATTTAAAATGGGGTTTCCTAGCAACTGAGTAAATTAATTTCTGTAATCTATGAAAATCAATTTGCAATAAATTGAGACTTGAAAAGAAGTCATTCGAAGTAAGTTTAATTTCCCTTCCTTCATTGCCATCACTGAGATGCCCCTGAGCAGGGCACTTAACCCCCGGCTGCCCCAGGTGGCCAACAGATCAAACTGTGATTGTACTGGACAGCTTCCAGGTGTGAATGTGTTACTGTGTGTCGCTGAGTGTTCCTGGAAAAGAGCATTCATGCTCAACAAATCTAATCTGGTTAAAAAAAACAACTAATTGACACCAATGGCTGCCCGGAAGGTAAGAAAAACACACTCACAACTATGGTTTCTAGTATAGAGTGTTGCAGGGATGATGTATTTTTTACGTTAGCATCGCCCAGGTTCCCTCGACAAAAAAGCCAAAAGGATTTTTCCATTGGATTTTGGATTATTGCAGAAAATAAGCTCTGTGGCACACACAAGTTTATGATACAAATTTTTTTCAGCAAGATAATCACAAATGAACACCACTTTTATGATTTTTGAGGCGTAAATGTGATCGCCAGAGGTAAAAAGCTAACGCTAGGCTATAAACAAACTACACCACGGTCGCATGACTGATGTTGATGTTTAAAGTCCCCAGCAACCTCTTTTAGCCACTTGTTATCAACCGCCTTTTTTAAGACACGTAAAAGCTTCAGAATTCACGAGTGTGGTATTTACCAATGATTTTATGTCGTAGAACAAAACGTGAAATTCTCTTACGCTTGTGTTAACCACAGACCTTATTTCAGGCATCTAACCAAAGACACAATCAAAGAAACCATTGAGTACAAAACAAGGGAACCAGATGTGCTAAAATGCTAACTTATTTCTGTGATTTAGGACTCATTCCTGCAGCACTCTATTGTACAATATAGGTGATTTGTAGTAAATCGGCATGGTTACCACAAGTATAATGACTCCGCCTCACAGACAGTGGTGCAACACTATAACCAGTCTTCTGGGGGGCCAAGACGCGTGTGCTATATGGGCCAGGGATAGGATTTTAGTGCAGGGCATGCCCTTGCTTGTGGCACAAGGACATAAATTGTCAGGAAATGCCTGCATGGTGCCTTGCTTCAAGGAGAATGGAGTTGTGTGAGGTCACCGAGGGGCAAAGTGGGGGAGGAATCAGGGTACACACAGCCAGGCAGCCACCCAGCCAGATGCCCGTCACTCTAGTTAGCCATCTAAGTGCTAACAGGGGGCCCTCTGCTTGGTAACAGCCGCCATCAGCCATTTTCACTGCCAAATTAAAGCGATAAATCTTGAGGCCCCTTTGATCGCAAGAGGGTGAACTTGTTAGTTAGGAAAGACGGGGTAACCGGGACAGAGGACACACACACTTGACATCAGCTGTTACTCTTGTCACGTGTGTTTTAAATAACAGTTCTCCGTGAACAAAAAACTGCACTCTAACTCAGGGGCCCATTCAAAATTACACTGTAGAATCTAAAGGCATTCAACATTGAAATAAACCTAATCTTTAATTTCACTAAGTGAGATTTTCCAATGCACAAAACAATCAAATGGCGGCACCCCCCTGCCGCTCATCAGGAAACGCAGGAATGAATGAAGACTCAAAAGCTAATGTGATGTAAATAAAAAGGAATCATCACAAAATGAAAAAAACAAACAAAGAGAAACAAAAAGGAATCTCCAAATGGTAGAGTTTCCCAGTCTACTCTGTTAGTGGGGAGTCCTGTGTCCCATTGCCACAGATACAGCCCTTATAGCTGACATAATAAAAGTTGCACAACCCATGCTGAGTTAGTGTGTGTGTGTGTGTGTGTGTGTGTGTGTGTGTGTGTGTGTGTGTGTGTGTGTGCGTGTGCGTGTGCGTGTGGGGGGGATGTGGCGATGGGGTGGTGATCAGGTGCCGCATGCCACTGAAGCCGCTTCCCTTTTCGCTTCCCTCTCTGAAATATTGCACAACTGTTGTTGCAGCGCAGTGTGGCTCAGTTATTTCATAAAGGGCTGTAAAAGAGAACAAGCCGGAGAGGGCTCCCTGCCAATCAAGTAAACTTCCTGCAAAACCTGGCAGCAAACAGCAATATAACCGCCCTGTATATACTGTAAACTTGATCTGTCTTTACAGGCCCTGCAACCCCCTGATAAAGAAAACTTTCCTTCATATGGTGCCACATTGTTAACTTTTTCAAAGCAGTAACCTCTCAGGGGCTCTGTGCTGATTTTTAAAGTTAGATTAGCTATTGTTTCTGTTAATGCTAGTTTTAACTGCAGCTGTAAGTGTATGCTAAGGTTCATATCTGGTTCCTTTGCTTCCTGAAAGGACAACTTTGTAATTTTATATAAACTTGTGTTTAGGTTTTGCAGTAGTGTTTTTGTTCTTTTAAGTGGGTTTAGTCATTTGTTGTTGTTCATGTTGTTGATATGAAGTTAATATAACAAGTCCTGCTAATATGGAAGTATTTTACACCATGTCTTCAACGTTTGTTAGGCCACAGACCCCTTAGCTAAAGAGAGACGGAGCAGGGACCCGCTATACATATACTGTATAAAATTGAGTTGCATATTAAACTGGGCCTACAATAACATGTAGGGCGGCCTAAAGCCTATACACATACCTTTTTATGGTGCACACATTCCTAAGCTATTAAAATAATAATTATTGACACATTCATATATTTCTACAATATGTTTTAATGTTAAATATAAATGTGGAAGGCACAGTAAATGGATTCATGTTAATGTGTATTTCAGACATATTTTAATTTTGGAAAAAAATAATAATAATTTCAAAAAATGATAAAGCAATAATTTGGTGGTCCGCCTGCAGTAACTCTAAGGACCCCATAGGGGTCGCAGACCCCCTGTTGAAGATCTCTGTTATACTATTTATATACTATTTGTATACTATTTATAAGTTGTGTGTTACGGTTGCATTTCTTTAGCCAAAACTAGACAGATTCGAGTGATTTATTTTATCTCTACCTTAAGTTAACCCTTTTTTCTCTCCATTTCATACAGCTTTTCCAAATGTGGTGCATGTGTGTGAATGTATAATAAGCGTCCACGCTCTTGTCTCTTGTTGTTGTGCAGCTGGTGAGAAGGCCATCGTTTGTGACCAGTGTGGTGCCCAGTTCCAGACAGAGGAATCCCTGGAGGCTCATCGGCAGATCCACACCGGTATGAACACACACACAGCCAGACATATCATCATGACACCATAGACATAAACAAAAAGATATGAGCTCCTCTGCTACATCTATCGTGTTTGCATTGGTTGGATTTGTACAAAGAGGTTCCAATTTGTTACCTTGCACGGCAGCTGGATTCTCACGATATGACGAGATCACCCGAGAATGGCAGGATCACACAAAAATCCAAGTATTGCGCTTGTGTTGTGACCTGTCAGTGAGGAGCTACTGGCAGCTATAGACGTGGTTTAGGTGTGTGTGACAACAGCAGAGAGGCGACTGTTTGTTCAAAACAATACTGGCGGCTATAAAGAGGTTAGCGTAGATCAGGGATACTCAGCTTTAGCAAAATGACATGAGGCCAGGGGCCAGTTAATGAACAAACATTCAAAGGCATTCAAAGTTTGACTTGTGATGGCGCCTGACATGTGCAACCTTGCATACAGCAATTGTTATTTGGCAATTAAACACAGTGGTTTGTGTGACTGGTATGAGGTGGCAAAATAATGGCATCTCCATCTGTCCATTTTTCATTTAAGCTTTTTTAATGCACTCTGGCAACTTATTTACATTCAAAGTGCAAAAGAAATTCTCAGTGAGAATCAGCTTATTTTCATTGTTAATTTGAAAATGTCGGTGGGCCACCAGGCAACATATTGCGTGCCACTGGCGTAGATGGTGCAATAGCATCAGTTATATCAGATCTGGAGTGTTTCTTCATTGGAAGAAGAGCAAAGAACAGCACTTGAGGCTTTTCTCAATAGAAAATATGTTTTAGCACTTCTCCCGAATGGCTTCAGCAAGAGTGATGGTTCATCCAATCATTTTTTGGAAATACCTGCCCTTTTCCAAACAGTTTCCAATCACGGCTCCTCAGATGGTACTTTGTAATCAAACCGTCAGGTTACCACTTTGTGGGAAAGGCTACAGCTATTGCATGTAAGGAAGTCTAAGTAAGTACAGTCAGATCAAACTCAAACAGAGAAACACTGAGATCACATTGAATCATCGGGTCACATTCACACTTCCACTCAGTTGTAAAAGCATCCACGGTGTGGTGAGTGTGGAGGCTCATTCAGCCTTCTCTAGCTAACTGGAGCCATGGATTGACAGATAGATAGATCACATCATCTTGGATTAGTCCCACTCGCCCTAAATCAAGACAGACCCAACAGTAATCAACAAACAGGGAAAACTTGGCAGGCCGATGTTGTTTATCAGTGCTCAGCTATGAAGATGGGAAGATGAGGACGATCTAGGTGCCAAGATGTAAATAGGAAGAAGTAAATCCCCCTTCAGCAGATGTGTGATGGCCCAGAACAGTTTCACTGCTGGTGATGAACTCTTTAATTTGGTGGAAAGGATTGTCTCCACCACTTCGTTACGAAAATGGTAACTTCCTTGGGGCAAGGGGTATGTGCTTGAGTATTCTGTGTGTGTGTGTGTGTGTGTGTGCGTGTGCGTGTGCGTGTGCGTGTGCGTGTGTGAGGACGTTGGTTTCTCTTAGTTGAATTTATACCTCTCTGTGGATCAGATTTTGACTTTACATCCAACATTTTGGACATTGACTCCAGATTAAAAGTAAATGGACCCTGTCATGAGCTGCCTCTCAGTTGCATACATACTGTAATTTCTTAACATTTTGATTTAGCATATTTTTATATATTTAATCCAAAGTTTGGTTGACATCTGTCAGTGTATACAGTGTATACATGTTGTGTACAAAACAGTACCGCATATTAGTTTCCTATACTACCAGATTACAGCACCAACAAC
Organism: Heterobranchus longifilis; assembly: GCA_028570985.1. Taxonomy (NCBI): domain Eukaryota; kingdom Metazoa; phylum Chordata; class Actinopteri; order Siluriformes; family Clariidae; genus Heterobranchus; species Heterobranchus longifilis. The sequence goes on from JAOVVB010052175.1 coordinate 10,975, forward strand.
AACATTAGTACATAGTGTAGACTTAGTATTGTTAGTTTATAGTATGGAACTGGAATACACCATAAAAGTCAGTTGTGTTGCGCAGTGTTGCTTACACATGGGCAATACTAATGTGGCGCTGTTAAAAGTGTAAAAATATAAAGAGGTCCAGTCTGCCTCTGATAGGCTTTCATGACACAGCATCACGTGAATTTCTCGCTTGAGTTGAAATATTTCATCTCATGCGAATGCCGCAAACTTCGCATGTTCACGTCTTGCACCGCACAATCCGTGCAAAACGTGGCCGTTGTGAAGACACCGCGAGACTGCTTGTGCCTTCAGGAAACGTCTTGGCAGTCAGCCTGTTACATTTTAAAATACCATGATCACAAGCAGAATATTTGCTTTAGGGCCACAGGATCTCCACATTCAAGAGGATTCATCCTCTGGCGACCATGAATGTCCAAAGCAAGTTTAATGGCAATGTGGCCGTTAGTTTGTGATCTTTTGCATACAGAGTTTAGGACACTGGAGGAAAACCCGTGGAGAGTCCAAAATGGAAACAGTCCCCTCCCCTGGGGAACATGAATGCGCTTGATAGCACATTTTGATGGGTTTTTTTTTAAAACATTGGCCTAATAGTGGCATTGTAGCGAAGGTCAGGGGGTCACCCACTAACCGACCCACATTGCCATCCTTTAGCCCCACCATGTCAAACAAAATGAGATGAGAGAAAGAGCGCTGCCAATGCACATTCAAGCCAGAAACAGATCCCCAAAATAGCCACACATCATCATTATCATCATCTTGCATTTTGTCCTTCATCTGCAGCCCTGACCCTTACGTTCCCAGTAGCAGCTCCCATTGCTTGGCTCCACTTTTTCCGTTCATCTACTCGTGCCCCCCCCACACTGCTCCTCGACATTTGAGAGGGGATGGCGGGGCAGCGTAGTCAGGATATGGGGGTTACTCCTGAGGGGCATGCCCTCAGCCAATCAGCTCCACAGAGGTAAAGAAGGGTTAAACGAGGCTAATGATCCAACAGCCATAACAGCGGAAAGGAGCACTCTAAATATAGGCATTCCAGTCTGGAACGAATGTTAGGGGTTGGGAGGGGGGTGGGGGATGGCGCAGCTCTGCAGCCAGGGCCAGACGTGTCTTCCTGCCAGACAACTGGCGCAGCAGCAGTAATAGTATAGTAATCATCCGTGTGTTGAGCCCCTCTGAGGGATCAGAGTCTGAAAAATGGGCTCTGGTAAAATATGACAAGGCAGTTTCACTGCACCATATGATTCTCTGTTTCAGTTTCTCTGTCTCTGAGCAATTTCAGCTACCATACACCTATGTTATGACATCCCTGGCTCTGGATTTGAGCACTTGACATTGCCCCACCACCCCTTGTGAACGCATGGCTCTCATTTTCAATATTGGACCGACTGATTGCTGTCACTACTGTGACTCTCAAAATCAATCGTGAGCTGAACGTTGACAGCATTTAGCTGGTTGGTCTGTTTCCAGCAGGGGAGTGACTGATGGGATGAGAGAGGTAAACAAACAACTCCCGCCTGTGCCTCATACTCTTAACTTTCTGGAGACGTAATAGGAACTTGTCAAATTTCCTTTGATGCAGCACGTTGTCAGAATATGAAGTGTAACATGTAACATCTAAAGTCTATTTTGTATCCATTCAGTTAATTTTCTATGGGCCAATCTCTCCACCCAATGGCTTGCAGGGAAATTTATTTAGAATATCAAATTTTGGAAGTCGGAACTGTGGATCCTAAATATTTTTTGGCATATTTTGGCATGCATCATAGCCCGACAGTGTTTTGTTTTTTTTTACTTTACAAATGAACTTTCTCTCAGGTTACTCAGCAGTTCTGTCATTTTGGTTCAGAACAACATTCCTCAACTACTGGCCATATGACCATCAAATTCACCCCAAGGATATTTACTAATTATTTTCGTGACACCCCCTGATCTGTCCTGCTAGCAGTTCAACACAAGAAATATTGAAAATCTTTGTTACTGAACACATGCATGCTCCCCAGAGGATGAACTCTTTGATTTTGTACATGCCATTCCTCTGGCACCACCATCAGGCTAAAATGTCAACATGCACACAGCACATTTTCAGAATACATTTCATGATCCTAAGTGGAGGAACCATTTTGATTATAATGACCTTGTGGACTTGCCTCTTTTTAGTTGCTTTACATCCTAGAGTCCTTTACTTTTTGAAGCCCTTAAACAGACACGTGACTCTTTGGTCCAAGTCTCAAGTAAGTCCCAAGGCATTTTTTTCTTGGGCAAGTCAAGTCGAGTCCTTAGTTTTCCCCTCACAAGATACTGTAGTCCAGCCTGCAGTATCCGGTCTTTATAAAGAGAAAAGACGAGGTGCAGCCTGTTCAAAAAGTATGAAAATTTGTATTATAATTATTGATATTCAGTGAAATAAATGTAATCAAACAAAAAAAACTAATAACTTTATAAAGGCTTATTTGACAGAAGCTAAGTATGGTTACATATTACTTTGTTATGGATTAAATGTAGTTTTACATTCACAGTCAGACCATGTATGTTAACAGATATAACCAGGTAGCATCGCGAGGAGCTTGACTGACAGGTCATCCAATCATGGCAATGCCATTCCCAGTGTGCGCTCACATACGAGGTAACGTTACACACTTGTAATGTCAACACTGATAACATAGAGCATTTTTCATATTGTGTATTTAATATTTAAACTGAAAACATAAAATGAACAAACACAAGTAATTCAAGTCATCATGTCTCAAGTCTTTAACTTCCAAGTCCAAGTTCCAACTTTTATTTTCTGTCAAGTCAAGTTGGAATTCATAAAAATAATGACTTGAGCCGACTCGAATCCAAGTCACAATGACTCAAGTCCACATATCTGCCCTTAAGCTCTAAGAACTGCTAAATTGTTACAGAAGTTTAACTTTATACCATGGGGAGTGATCAATATGGCATCCTCTAGGGACAGCTAGTAGGGTTTTAGACTTTTTATTCTCTTTTTTAGATACTAGAAAATTTAAATAATGAGCAGAATATACAGGGATGGACAAAACAAAAGGAACTACATCCAATACAGAAGCAGCTCCGCTGGACAGTGCTGTGTTAAATCAGTTTGAGCTCGAAAGCTTAACAAACATGGATTTATTTATACAGAAATGTCTGTGTGTACAGTACCCAAGACACAAAACATCAGAGAGGGCGTGTGGTGGGAGCATGGGGTTACTGTTGGCCATCAAAGCCAGATTTGATCTCTGCCTGGCTCTTGGCAGCACTTCAGCCCTTGGCTAATGTTCTCTGATGACAATATTTGGCCTCTGAAACTGTGGCTGTTTCTTGCTGCTTTGAATGGGAACTATTGTGGCATCTCCTCTGTTGGCCCGATCAGCTGCAGTCTGACTCAACCTCTGTCTCTTTCTCACTCTGTCTGTCCGCTCGTGCTTTTCAACAGGGCTGCACTCGATATATCACACACCTCTCTATAAGTTACTCAGCAGCCTTCATACTGTATGTGGGACGTATAGTGGGTGGTTATCCCAAACCATGGGATAGTTTAGAGGCCGTTGAGGCATTCCTGAAGTTGTCGTCATTCCTAACGGACAAGCTGTTTTGCATGGGGATGTGTGTGTGTGTGTGGGGGTGGGGGGGGACTGGGGGGGGGGGACTGGTCAGGAT
>JAOVVB010052185.1:0-14664 GCA_028570985.1 Heterobranchus longifilis
TATATATATCTGAAGTCATCAATCTGAAGTACTTTAAGAGGATACATTGACATTGAAGTCAACAAGATGTTCATTTTCCCCCATAAAAGAGTTAGAGGAATAAAAAGCTTTAGTTAGACCACACCAAACTGGTCTGGAGTTTTTCCAACCCAAAATATACTGTAGGTTTTTACACAAGTTCAATACTTTCCTTTCTCCAACCTTTCTCACATGCACTCGAGTATATCAGGAACAGTTCACCATGCAGTCTCTTCTTGCAAATTCAAGCTCTGACTACATTAAAATAACACATGGCGTCCACTCTGATGTTTTATGCATCTCAAGCAAGTTTCAAGTCTGTGCAAGTGGATTTGGATTCTGTGCCGACATGAACTGAAACTACTGGCTGCCTGAAAGGTAAAGTAGGGAAAACACATTAAATCTAAGATGCTTTTGGAAAATTTACAGGTTTTCTTTAAGTGCTCAAAGTACATCCAACTGTGGGCTTGTTTTAGACGTTATATTAAAGAAAAGCTCAGAGCCTGATAAACAAGTGGCCCTTTTACAATTTGACTCACAATTCAAGGCTATATGAAAATTATTTGAATCATCAAACTCAAGGGGGCAGCCCTAATTTGTCCACAAAGTCATGGGAACACCTAAGACAGTGCATTGCCACACTCATTCATTCAGACATATGGGCAATTTAGCGTAATTTATTCTACTGGCCTGCATATCTTTAGATGGCGGGAGAAAACCTAATGACAGAGACGAAATTCATAAAAGACAAGGAGAAAATACTTCATACAAAAAGGACTGAGATTGTAATCAGACAGAAAAAATGCAGCCCCCTCAAACTTTTAAATGAGACCACTGCATTGGCACAGCAGCTGTGCCAGAGGGCTCAGGGAAATAAAGGGAGGGTTGTCCGGCAAATTTTGCTACACTGTGTTAGCCTATCAAATATATGCAAGTCTACATGTCTGGTAGATTACTTTGTCACGTGCACAGTGAATTGCTATTATTTACCTGGCGATTGTCGTAACAGAGGAAAAACTTGTTGTTGCCGTAAAAATAGTTGTAAAATTATCCCACTGTGCAGTGTTTTGGCATCTGATAAGACTTCAAACTTCTGGATCTAATACTCAAGCTGGACTTCCTGGATCGTATTGCATGCAATGCCGCCCCTTGCAATGTTTTAATTCTGCTTTGGTCTGAATGCCCAGTAAGGCAGAATTTCAAAACCAGAGCTATTATCTCTCAGGTAGCATTTTATTGACTTAACACCAGCTCAACACAAGTATTTTAACATTATCAGGGATTATAAGCACCACAGCGTTTCTCCCGAACAGTTAGCTTGAAAAATGTTTTCTTGATCAAATAATTGTTTCAAGCCTAGATGACAGACACTTTACCAGGTCCAGGATTTGACAATAAGTGAATATTCATGGCTATACTTGTGTATTAGTGGTAAAAACGTAATGAGGAAATAGATATTAAACTACTGATGTTACTTTTTCCATACACTCTAAATAGCAGGTTTTGAACCAGACCCAGGTAAGATGGCTGCCATATGGTTTCATTTGTGTGTGGGAATGTGTTTTGACATTTCCTCTCCATTGTTAAGATCTAAATGAACTATCCAAATGTTGCCTTTTATTTCAGTAGGAGGCTGTAATTGTCGGATGCCTGGATAAACTGTCAGCTTAGACCAATTTCTTCCGCAGCCATCTGGACCATTCACGATTTGGCCCATTAGTCCCTCTTCAATGCCTGCACATTTTTGGCCTCCCTACACAGGAGAGGAGATAGCGGCTCAGATGACGCCAAAGGTAATCACAGGAACTTGAATGAGCCCCTGCCATTGGTGCACGGACCAGACTGATAAGTTGGACAAAATGGACATTGGAGGTTGAGGAGATTTTATTCCAGGCCAGGCTAATTGCTGCCGATTGCCGGGCAGATTGGCGGACCATTGGCTAATCAAGATGGCAGCAAATTGATTAAACCCTGGCCTGTCCTTTGACTGAGGGCCTGTTCCCTCCAAGTTAAACCAATATATCATGGAAAAGAAATCAGCAATCAGGAACACCATTGTTTCGTGGGAAAAAAATGTGTCATGTTTGGATACTTTTGGTCTGTTTCGTGATGAGAGAGCATATAAGACACTTTTTTAACTAATAACACAAGAAAATATTAAGGCAAATGGCTGAATGGATTTAATGGATTTTAACCTCATTAACATATTCAAACGTGAGTATTGAATATTGTTTCATAGGCTATGATGCATAAGTAATGTTGCACCACATAACAAAATATCCTACTTTACATATATCAGTGTTAATCTAAAGTGTTATAAACTAGGATTCAAGTCAATTATTACCAGGAAATTAAACATAATGGCACCTCCTTGATTAGCTCATAACTATTTAAATGTAATCCTACAGATATCTTAGCTTTTAGCACTCTATATATATATATATATATATATATATAAAATGCTGAAGCTATTTTTCAGGGTATGATATATTTCTCCTGAATAACAGCAGACATGATAACAGGTTTTGTGAAACCCACTGGGTCTGGAAAATAGTTTTCTCTTCTAATATCCCTGTAATAAATGTAAGTCGACACGGCACACTCTCAAGTTTGATGGTGTGTTCAATAATGGGCTTATCTGTGTGTTAAAATGATGGCCTCGCATGCTGCAAGACTGCTGCCACATGGAAACAGAAATATATGGTGGTCATTGGGGAGCAGAGGTTGGATACTGTCTGACGAATAACGTCTAATTCTCTAATCACACCCATATGTGTCAAGATATCCTTGTTACAAAGAAAATAACATTATTATGAATATATAGGTTGACAAGACACTAAGGGGCAACAAGAGTCAATAAAAGAAGAAATAACCGTTATGTCACCCTATGTTGTGTGACATGAAGTACAAAACATCTTAAAGCAATTTTCATGATCAGCTTTGAATAAGAAAAGCATGTGAAAACATGCAACAGTCCTTCCATAATAATGTTTCAGTTACTTCATGCTCCTTCGACACCACGACGTTGCCTACTCTTAACTTTTGAAGATGCTAAATGTTTGGTGGTTTATGTGAGGCAGCTCTTCCTGGCTTTCCTGCTGTGCTGTCACCAGCAGAGTGTGTAAAGGCAGCTGTGGGGAAGCAGAGGTGAGCTGCAGAAGTTATAAATCCTCCCGAGTTCACTTGTTGTTTGCTTACGTGACACTTCTTCAAAGAGAACCCCTATAAAGAGAACTTGTTGCCTTCACTAACACAGGTTTGGCTTATCCAGCTGTTTAACGTGTTAAAGTTACTGTGTTATAAAGTGTTACTCTTGTATTCTTTTGTTCTGTTCAAAAGATGGTAAATGAGACAAAGCAGTGGACTCATACAGTATCAGTATCAATTCCTGGAACAGACCTGATCCCCAAGAAAATCAGGCTGAATGTCATGTGCATCTTTTCTACATTTTCCATCTCATCTAATTCATTTCCTATGGAGCTTTACTCAAATGAAACTCTTCACTTGCCTCTGGCAGAGGGAATAATGTGCAGTAGTGAATGTTTACTACTGCAGACTGCAACCGTAACAGGGAATCACAAGAACTTTCAAACACAATATCTGGCAGCATTCACTGCTACTTTGCCAATAAATATATGCCTGTGATTAATTTGGGCATGTTCTTTCCGCTAAACAAATTCAGTAACAGCAATTGTGTCGTTTTTGATTTAGTTTATTTGAATAATAAATTGATGAAAACTGAAAAATGTAGAAGAAATGGAATATGAGCAAATATGAGAATCTACAAAGCTCGAGAACGGCTCATTACAGATATCTCACCAATTCTGTTTGTGTAATTAAATCTGCATTAAGTTATTTTGCAGCGGAATGAGCTGTAAATATAAAAACACTACAACATATTGAACTTGGCAATTGTAGTCCAATATTCACTCTCCTTTTAGCTTTGTTATGAACCTCAAAGGTCCACATTTCATTGCACGGCCATAAATGGACAATGCAGCTCCTTAATTTGGATGCAAGCTTTAACTTTGAGGAGATACAAAGGGTCTATTATCCTTCTTGCTGACCTGAACACCTTACTGTAGGGCAAATGGATTTCTGTTACTGAAAGAAGAGGGATGGGGAAGTGGAGACAGAGCAGGGACACTGAAAATTACATTTAGATGCTTCAACCACATTTTTTATAGCTGCACATAGCTTTGGTCAACACTTGTGGTGATTTTTGTGGATTTTACCCCTCAATTTCACAATGAAGCCTTATACGGAGATGTTGACCGAATAAATTCAATAACGCATCAAGCTGAGATTTGTCTCGGATGAATTTAAATCCACCCTGTTACCATTTGGGAAGGGCTGTCAGAGATACAATCACGTCAGAGACTGGGGACAGCAAACTGTTGTTTATTCTTTAGATTTCTCCAGGGCACTAAGAAAATGCCAACAAGGTTTCCATTGTGAAAGAACAGACGTCCTTTGTGTGCCCTGCCACTGAGTTCTGTGTTTCCATAGCCCTGTGCTCTCCACCCTCTAAATCATATAATATTCCTGAATTGCAATGACATGTGCAGGATAGGGTTTCTCCTCTCTCAGACATTTCTGTCAGAGCGTCTTAAAAGTTTTGTCTTGGCTCGGAAATCTGAGCCCCGCTCCACAGGCAGCTCAACACACTGACTGAAGACAATGTCCTTCAGTAATTTATTGGTTTGAAAAAGGTCTGGTGTAAAAACTATAAAAAGTTCAAGTTTAATGGAAGAGGAACAGTTAGCATTTGATTTTTTAATTTGGAATATTTTTGGTGCCAACCTCATCCAACGTGGATTTGATCAGTCAAATTATAAAAACTAAATCAACAGCCATGCTAGCAGCTCTGCGAGGCTGTACTTAGAGACAGCAGTGCTTTGGGCTAGATGCTAAACATTTAGCAGCTGCAATGTTTACCATGTTCACTATCTTAGTTTAGGGTGTTAGCATGCCAGCATTTGCTAATTAGCACTCGACACAAAGTACAGCTGAGGCTGATGGGAATGTAGTTCGTTTTGCAGGCATTTGGCCATAAACCAAATTAGTACTGAAATTTTAATTTTGACCTGATGATGGTGCCATATGGAAAATGTGGGTATCGAAGTTGTTACAGTGTAGCCTATCCTGAGGGGACATGTGCGTCTGAACCAAATTCCATGGCAATCCAAATATTTGAGACATTTAGTTCAAAACCACAAATGTCAACCTTGTGAAAAACTAGAGGAAAAGTCAGGGGATCACCAAAGTCGGTATAGGATTTATCATTTAAACCCTGTGAATGTCTGTACCAAGTTTTATGACAACCCATCCAATAGTTGTCCAGATATTTCAATAGAACAATAGGCAGACATTGTCAGCCCTTGAGGCATGCAAATAGCATGGCTAAAAATAAGAATAAGAATGAATGTCTACAATTTATGAGATACCAGAGCACATTTGTTTTATTATTATTCAACTTCCCGATCTCCTTGTACTTTCTCCCTCCTCCATTCTCCCTGCAGCTCTCCCTTCATGCCCTCCTCTCCTCTCTTATTGGCTGTCAGAGACATGTCTGTGGTTCTGTGGGATCCTCCCATGTAAACAAGCATGTTTCACCGCCAGCAGACTGCCAAAACCCCTCAATTTGTCACTTCCACAAGTCAGTTAGTGTTTTGCGGCTTGCAAGGTGCTAGCAAAGGTACTTCAAGGGGAAACCTCAGGCAAAGTGAGGCCAGAGATGGAGGAGATGTGGTCGGTGGCTTGCGCTGTTTTGTAGGTGTGCTGAAAGTACAAACCACCAAACAGCCTCCAAAAGAAACCAATACAACCTTCATCTGTTTACACTTCAGACTATGTTTTAGCTTGACAGATGTTACTTCTTACCGAATTAGACCATCAGGTCGTCATATTACTCGCAGTGCAGTTAAACTGTAACCGTCCGATGGTCACTGGCAGGCTCTGCACATCCAGAACTTGGCATCTGCCTGGTCTGAACCACAAACCCACCATTCATTAGCAGCACATGGCCGCGGAAGGTGAATATGCAAAAGTTGAACACTCTATATGCAACCTAGCACTTCATAATATGTTTCAGCTCAAAAGTCACGAGTGTCAAGTTTAACACAAAACTGTCAGAGAAATCACACAATATCAATTTCACATACTCACACTACAGTACTGCACATGAAGGAATGTATTCATTATTTGAAACACATGAAGCCTACTGGACTATTTATTTATTTATTCATTTATTTATTTAATATTAAGAATATTTTTATATCTCATTTTGGAAGGACATTCTACTCTAAATGTTGTGACTACAGCTGAAACAATTAGTCAATCAATCAAATGGTTGATCTGCAAGAAATTGTATTAATAAATTCAATGTTTAACTTAATTTTTTTAAGCAAATCACTGGTTTCAACTTTAAAATGTGAATATTTGCTGTGTTTTAGTCTTGTATGATAATAAACTAATATGTTTTGGTCTGTTGGTCAGACAAAATTCTCTCTGGAAAAGTTGTGATGGGCATTTTTTTTTTTTGCTGTTGTTAGTATATACATTTTATAGACCAAACAATGAATATATTAATCAAGAAAATAATCAGATTAACTGAAAATGAAAAGTATTTTTTATTGCAGTCCCAGTCACAACATCTTACAAGTTATTTTCAATCAAAGTACAAAGGTAAGTTTGGAGCTGACCTAATTCAGTGTCATGTTATTATACTGAACATACAATTCACTGATTTCATGATGGTCCCAGCGGTTTGTACTTGTAACAGCTTGTCAGATAATCTGCATCTTCAGGATCTAGTGTGGGTATGATGGTACTTCAGGTTTTTCATATGTACAAGGGATGCCCAAACATTGAAAATGTTTTACATATGTATTTGAACACATTTGTATTCTTTTTACTACACGGAAATGCATGCTAATGTTAAAAATAACTAGGAGAAATGATGGGGGATAAAAATATAGATAAAACAATGTTGACTTCACTACAATTAATGTAATCTCTATAAACTGATTCTGCATTCATATGTAGAATCTGTAGGCAACGGGACCAGATTTTGGTAGCGGAAGCGATCTGGTTTCCGTTGAGCCAGTAAACTGTCCGTGTGGAGAGCAAAAGACGTGTAACGCTTTTTTATTACCTTTTTGTTATTTATCTACACTCATATGCAGATATCCATTTATAGATGCATCATCTTTCAACTCCAGCTCCATTCTCGCGTCTCACATTGCTAATCAGACCGTAAACAATGACCAGTGCACAGAAGAGGAAGTCTTGGCCCGCATATCCGCTGGCTACACCGGAACCATATTGGCCGTTGCCCCCAGAGGCTAAATCATCATGAGACCAACAGCTGATGGATTCTGAGATTGGTAATTAGGTTACCAAAACCCACATTGTAGCTTCCTAGGATACAGGGTACAGTAGTATTTTAACAAATTCAAGTCCAGTAATCCACTGACTGAATCCAAATCCTTTATCAAGTCTTATTAGCTTTACTTTTCAATATTTGCACATAACATAAGGCTAAAACAACTACAACTCAAACATGTCTAAACGCCATGTTCACAACCTGGACCTGCAACCTGAAAACGAGATGAGCAGCATATGTGAAATGTGACAAATCTAAGCCGAACAGTCTGGACTGACTGTAACTACTTATACAACATGTTGACTTAGAAGTTGTTACAGCCCCCTGACAAATCAACCAGTATACGTATTCCTGTATCCTGTACAGTTGTTGTCAAGTCCAAGACAGACGGATACACTTGCTGTTAAGGGGATCAAATCTGTTTTCACCACGTTACACAGCAGACTCTCCAACCACCAGGCTTCTTTGCCAGCTTTTGAAATGCAGAGTACGTTTGTGATATTATGATATATTGGTACATATTGAGAGATTTCAGCAGTCCTTGTTGGACAGCTTAGCGACTCAAGTGTCAGCGGTTTTGTGGGTGTCAGTTCAGTGTCGGTACAGAACCAAAAGCTCATATGAAAATACTTTCAGATGCAGATTTAGTTGACGAAGACCCACAGTTGCCTTTGTCATCTGTGCATATGCGCACACATGCAGATGTGCACAGTCAACCGCCCCCACACAATACACACATACGCTCGCCCACACACTTCTCCCATTACTTGTCTGTTGTCTTTCCAAAGCTCATGTTCGCCAGATGCAGCAAGAAACAGATGAGAGAGTGATAGAGACAGAGACAGAGAGAGAGAGACAAAGAGAGAGAGACAGAGAGAGAGAGAGAGAGAAAGAGAGACAGACAGACAGACAGAGACAGAGACAGAGAGAGAGAGAGAGAAAGAGAGAGAGAGACTGAGCCACTGATGCGGAGATTGAAAAAGTAGAAGAAGATAGGAGGGAGGAGGGTGGACAGAGGTGGGTGCGTGTCTGATGATTCACGCCTGCAAGGTGGAGGAGTAGAAGGTCAAGGGGACTACATGTAGGGGAGGAGAATGGAGGGGGAGGAAGAAAGAGAAGGGGGAGTGCAAACCTCCTTTGGCCAAGCTGAAGAAAACACATTCTGGCCTCCCGCTGATATCTGTGTTAGCCATGAGACCGGCCTGGACAGGTCTGCTCACTTTCTCTCTTCTCTTTCTTTCTTCACACACTCTTTATCACACTCACACACACTGCCCCACTCTCTGCCCCCTATCGCCTTGCATTTCCTCCTCTTTTTTTCCCTTTTTTGTGAGCTCCAAACTGATGCAAACACTCTTTCTTCTTTCACTATCTCGCTCTCAAACTGTTTGGGCTGCAACCGTATATCGTCTCGAATTGGCCGATAATTCAATTAGAGCTGAAACAACGGCTCGATTAATTGATTAGTCCATCGACAGAAAAATTAATCATTTGAGTTTATTTTCAAGCTCATTGCAGCTTCTCATTTATCAACTTTCAGTGGTTGTGATGATATCGTGTTAATTGTTTTACAAAATTCTGCAAACTATTTAAAGCAAATTTGGAACAAAGACTAACCAAATGAGCTATGGAAGTTCTTGTTTTACATGTGAAAACTAAGTTATGTCTGGTTATGTCTGATTTTGGAAAAATATGATTGATTTCAACCATATCACCCAGCCCTACCAAACTTTTTCTTGGGTCGTGTATACCTCCTAACTGTCCCTGGAAATGTGTCCCACTTTACTTCCCTTCCACGCAGCTTTTCACAGGGCACAAAGGTCAAACCAGAACACAGAAAAAGCCCAGGAGCCTCCTGGAGATATCTGGAGAATGCCCGACAAATGAAGACACAGCTGCGCTCGTCTGAGACGAGAGCTCCCAGTCTCTCAGGAACGTGGAGTTATGAGGCCGCTCACACACGACTCTGTTTGCTTAGTCTCTGACACGGAAAGACAACCAACACGAGAGATGGGAAGACAGAGAGAAAGGAGGGAAGGAAAGAAGAAAAGGGAGTAGACGGGTGAGACGAGAGTGGGTGGGTGAAAGACTAATGGTAATGTAGAGAGATCAAAGTTAGCAGAAAGACAGATCCCATAAAGAAAGAGTAATACCAGAAAGATATTGGAAGGCTGTTGCTGTTACTGGAATGCTCAAACACCCTGCAGGCCCCCCAACACATGATCAGCCTGCACTGCTTTCACAACACATGGAAGTCAGACTGTACATTTGTTAAAGCGATATGTCCCTTTATTGAAACATTAACAAATGCAAACATCAGATGCTTTTATTCATTCTAATCGGTGGCCACAAGGGTGTTTGGGATTTTTTCTTGTGATTGCAAACAGCTTGTTTCTTGAAAGAATGCAGAACACGGTCCTATTCCAAAAATTGCAATATCATGCATTTTGAAAAGAAAAATTGTTTCCCAAATTCTTGTGTCAGTATCTAAAACCACAGGGATCCATTTTATTCAACAACTGTGTCCTTTGGCAACGTTGCCCCATAATCTTTTGAGTAGTAGCCTTTTTCCCCCACAAACTTTCTTGAGAAAATGCTGGTTTCAAACATTTCGCTTCAGAATGATTCAGCTATAGATTCTCAAATTAAACTAAAGCTTTACCTCTGTGAGGTCAATCACATTCTTTCATGAGATGTCAGACCTCATGCTGCAGCCTTTTTTAGATATTATTTTGAGTTTTTCCAGTGGGTGTGACTCACTTGGAGACAAAAATGGTTAAAAAAAAAAAAAAAAAAAAAGGGCTCCCATTTTATAGGTTTTACTGTTCTGAGATTTCAAACTTGGTTTCTGTCTGAGAACTGTAAGATTCAAGCAGTATTTTGCCTGTTTTACTAATTTACTGCAAATCATATATACGTTTTACATTGCTGCTGGTGACATTTTGCCAAAGTATGCTGTAGTATTTAGGCATCTTTTCAACAGCCACTCTTACAACTACTGCATCAACAAGCAGAGATAAACTTTGACAGCAATAAATGCACAAATTATGGTAACACTGATAATTACCTGAGACTTATCAAATAATCTGCTGATTGTTCTCAATGAATCAATGAATTGTTTGGTGCAGAAAATGTCACAAACTGATAATAATAATTCCCATTATATTTGCCCACACTCCCGAGAGGTATCAGACGTAAGATATGCAGTTTCCTATCATATATAACAAAGAAAAGCAGTACATTTCCATATTTTAGAAGCTGGAACCAGCAAATGTTTGGCATTTTTGCTTAAATAACTAATCGTTAATCAAAAAGAGTTGCAGATTAATTTTCTATTCATTGACTAATCAATGCTGCCACTCATCATTGCAGCTCTACTCTCAAATATGCTGATTTTCATTATATAAAGGAAAAAACACATCTAAAATACTAGTAGGAATGACCCTGAGTAATGTAAAATATACATGATTTGTAGCAGTTGGAGTGCAAGTATATGGTCCTTTAAAACTAACATTTTAGAATGACACACACAACACACACCAAAATGTCATTCAAAAGGTGTCAATCATTGCTCCTGGTTGGTGGCCCACTGATGTCTATCTCAAGACACACACACACACACACACACACACACACAGTTGAAACAGCTGGCCAAGCTAAACCTGTATCAGTAAAGGCAACAAGTTCATCTGAAGACAGGGGTTCTCTTTGAAGTGCTGTCACTCGGTCAGTGAGCCGACACTATTGTGAGCCGAGGAAGATTTACGACCTCTCCAGCTCTCCTCTGCTTTCCCACAGCTGCTTTAACACTATCTGCTGGTGACAGCGCAGCCAGGCGACTGGTAAAGACTCGCATAAAACGCCAAGAATACCACTTTTTAACTCAAATGTCCATTTAGTAAGTGTGATGCATGATACAATCATTACAAATAATGCATACTAAGTACTGATTCAGCATTTGTTTGTCTACATACTTGCACAATCATTCTTTGTTTCTTTTTTGTTAAAGCAGGTGTGGTTTGAAAATCTGAATTTAATTTGTGTCTGGCTTTAAATCCTGATCCTGTTAATAAACTTATGCTACGACCACCTCTCTTCATGTGGTAGAGGGAAACTTGAGATTTAGATTCAATCAACCAGTGATCTGGCGCCCCCTGCTGGCTGTGGGCAGGTGCTCATTATTGGCAGCTAGAAATCTGTTGACTTTCTGGTAGGGCTGGATTATATGACCTATAATCTATATAAAAATAAAGTTTGTCACGAACTGTGTAGGGCTGCAATAACTATTTTTATTATCTATTTATAATCTATTGATTATTTTCTTGATTAATTCAACAATTGTTTGGTCTATAAAATGTCAAAAGATTGTGACCACAATTTCCTGAAGTTGCCTTGTTTTGTCAGTGCAGCAGACCAAAACCCAAAGATATTCACTTCACAGAACCAGAGCATTTTGGCACTTTTTCTTTAAAAAAGGACTCAAATCGATTATCAAAAGTATTGCAGATTAATTTTCTGTCAATTAACAAATTCATTAATTGTGCACATAGTACATGCAACAATGTAAAGACATGCACCCATGCTGACATGATGCACATTAACATGTATGGCCACAAACATCGCTTATCTCAAACTGTGCCTATCCAACAGCAAAACACAATCTGTTGCTGTACCACACACCCACAAATTAAATATAAATATTCAAATGTCTAATAGCACAGACAATTGCATACTTTAACAGCTGGCTGTTTAATGCTTCCTCCCTTCTGCTCTCCTCACACACCAGCCAGGATTTAAAGACCCTTTCCACCATTATTTCTGTAAAAAAAACACCACATTCTCACTGTATTCAGTCTAAATTATTATAACAACTGAGCTGCACTTAAAGATCACTATTTATGTTAGAGCTCAGGCTGTCAGGTTGAAACTAGAGCATCTATATCCCATGGCTAAAAGGGAACTGGTGGAGTCTTTATCCAAAGAGGTAATGCCACCATTACACAACTCTAATGCATCTGCTCCTTCTTGGCTCCCTGATGGTGGAATAACTGTCCTACTGTGATCAGAACAGCAGTCGCTTCCTTCCAGAAAAAAAAAAAAGTCATCTTTTCAACTATTACCTCATGTCACCTTGAAACAATCAGACCCCCTCTCTGCTTTTCACTCAAAAGTTTCCATAAATCTCCCCTCTCAGAGCTCTTAAAATATCATTCTAATGCCATGGGAATATTGTCAGAGAAGTATTGCGTTGTGTAAATTTGGGAAGTAGGAATAAAAGTTTGTTGTGCTCATTGCGTGGTGCTCTGGATAACGGCATCAGTTTAAAGCCGAAAGCGTAAAAGCACTGGAAATAGACTGAATCCAGACATCTGTGAGCAGTTTGGAGAAAATTACATCCATATATAACCCCACTAACTAAAGGCAGAATAACATAGATAAGAAAGTCACACAGATTCTCGTAAATGCAAGGTAAAAAAAAATACAGGAAATACAAGAGCATAAATAGAGGCTAACAGGAGAGATGGTGGGAGCACACGTTTGTCATTCACATTTTCAGTAACCGCCATGAGAAAATGTACCTGCACCTGTTAAAAACTGCCAAACTGGCTGTGTGAGTCATCCTCTTGCTCGTAAATGCTCGACTTTCATGCGTTTAACTGTTACAGAAGGGCAGACCTATTTAAAAAGTTTCTTTAGAACATCTCAGTTCGACATTAAATCACATAACGCCATATAATGTAACATACATACTTCATATACGCTGTCATGTAATTATCCTCGGGCTGCAACAAGTTATTATTTTCATAATTGACCAACCTGTTAATTATATTCTCAATGAATCAATTGTTTAGTCTATAAAAAACATTAGAAAATAGTAGGGGTGTCATGACTTCAATTCTAAATAGAAAATCTATTGAAATGAGCTTTCAGTTTCAATATTGAGCACACAGGACTTTCACCCAGGAGACTGAAGTTCAAGTCCGTGTGCATCATGCGACCGTCACATGTATTTAAAACGGGACATAGAAGTAGGGATTTAATGGCATTATGTGCTTGGTAAAGATAGATGTTATGGCAGAACTTAGATTGTACAGGTGTACCTAATAAAGTGAGTGATATCTGATGAGTGTTCATTGTCATATTGGCCAATAATAACTCTACTGCATGATTATTCAACAATATGAAAAATACACAACCATTCAGTCACAACAGGCAGAACATGTAGAGCTTTTATATTGTGGCTGTAATGTTGCCTGTGACTCAAGATAAAGTACAGCTCATTTTCTCCCTCCCTGTTTTTAAGAGCTGCACTGAGGCAAATTTATATCACAACATAGCAATAAAGTATTGAATTTAATTTAAGTGAAACGAGTGAAATCTTTTGCTTTGGCACAAACTAAATAGAGCACTAGTTCAGAATATCATACAGTGTATGATCAATAGTTTCAGGTTTATGAGTCGTCAAACCTCCTGCAAACATCCACTGCACACCTGTCACTCCAGATTCATGCGCTTTTCAGACAAATTTAACATCTACAAAAATCCCACATCCTGTGAAAATTAGAGCTCAGTTTTTAAAAACATGCACAACTTCTTACACAAAAAACGCAAACAAACAAACCCAAAGCAAAACTGGGGTCTCAAAATTGCTACGTTTGTAACCATGAAATTACAAGGTAACATTATGGTTTATTCAGCTATAAAAACATAATTATGCACTGTGGCTTTATGAATACTGTGGTTTTCAAACTTAGGTCTCTTAGAAAAGCTAAATACCTTTCTGTTAATTTGTTCCCTTTTCCCAGGCCTTTGATTTGGCCACTGTGGTGAGATAAATGTTTATAAATCACGGGGTTAGAAACTGAGACACTTTCTGTGAGCACACAAGCGTGTCGGGCCAGAATGAATATGGATTTGATTTGCAGTGCACGCCAACGCTCCAGCCAATGCTAATCGCCAGGGAAAGCTTGTGAAAACCATGATGGATTCGACAGACATGGTTTTTGAGCTTGGGGTTTCATCACAAATCCATTTAAGCTTTTATGTAATTTGGTTAAATATACAGAATCTTTTTTATCTTTTTATGTGTCCATTTCTGACCCACTAGCCTTGTTGGAAAGTATGATGTAGAGGGGGAAAATCCCATTGAAACTGACCTCTTTTATGAATCTTAAAACTCTGCAGTGTGCGTGCGTGCGTGCGTGCGTGCGTGCGTGCGTGCGTGCGTGCGTGCGTGCGTGCGTGCGTGCGTGCGTGCG
>JAOVVB010052209.1:0-14663 GCA_028570985.1 Heterobranchus longifilis
TCCTGCAGGACTCAGACACCGACCCCGGCAGCTGCATCCACGGGATAAATCACACGCCGACACTCCTGGAAAATGTGCTCGCATTTAGTCTACCTCACTGTTGCGCGCAAACGCGTAAAACACATTAAAAACCGGCGGCGGTTAGGGTTTACAAGTTTGTTTCCCCACAAAACGGCACTTGTAACTGCCTCCTACGTGGTCATTATCGGATGAAAAAGGTGTATTCTTGTCTTATATCAAGTCCATCTGATGCGATATCCCTGCAGCGAGTAGCACGAGCTCCCCTACTGCTCGTGCAGAGAGCACTGGAAAATGAAAGAAGCTGCGTGCGGTTTTGTCCCGAGCAGAGCAGAGACAGAGTGAGACCGCGCGTCGACGCACACACGGAGGGAGTGAATGAGTATTCTTCCCGAATGATTCAGGGAAAGGAGGGAGGGGGGAGAGGAGGGGAGGGGAGGGGAGTTCAGCGCCTTTTTAGCTCACTTGAAGTGAGCACTACCGAATTCATGACGCGCCTCGTGCGTAATTTGAGCCTCTCAAGGGTCGTGTTGCATCGTTGTATGAGAAATGTGTCAATGATGAGCGGTTTTGACGTGCCTTGGAGTGAATCCAGTTTTGAACTAGTAACTTGAATTTTATTTGATCTAACATGAAGGGCCAGCACAAACAGGAGTAAAAACGTAGTATCTCTTCCTAAAACAAGGACACTTCTTTTTTTTTTAATCTTACTTATGTTGCATTCACATGCTCAGAGGATGGTCCATTGTGGTCATCAGCTTTAGGTCGTAGTCTGGTTTACCAGAAAAACTGCCTGGAAATCTGCCCCTGGAAACAGGAAGTCCCTGTTCCCCTTCTCAAAGTCCCTTTGCTTCGGGAAACAACAACAGCCTCCGAGTTATCAACCTACACGCTAAAAATGGCAAGTTTTGAAGATTTGGATCGTGCAATAAGGCAGGCCTGCTCTGTTCTTTCAATGAATGATTGTAAAGATCTACAAAGAATATGTTTACATCATTTTCATGGAGGTGTTCCACTGAAACGGGTTACCTCCTGACACTATTTTACAGAGGCGTGGTCGGCTATTGCTCAGAGATTTGTGCTCAGAGATTTGTGTTGCTATAAGTATGCTGAAACAGTTCGAAGCAGTGAGTTTGTCCCAGACTTGTTGCTGCACCAGTAGCCTAATAGATAACTTTTCTAACTATTCCAGGCCACTCTACATGGACAGCAACTTACATTATGGTTACAACCTTATATGCCAAATTAGGCCTACATGTGAGCAAAAAAAAAAGTACAAGCAATAGTCCTACATTTACTTCAGTCCGCCATGTTTCTGTGTAATATGACGACAACTCGGCAGGCCGTGTACCAACATTTTCACCTACTTTCTGAGTTGTTGTTCTCACTTGAGTTCAGGTGAATTTTCCCAATTGGCAACTCTTTTGTCTGAGCATTATACTTATGCTGCAGGCTAGTTGTTGGTTCTGTGCATATATCTAACCAGTCTGACCTGTCTAATCTTCACCATCATCACCTCCATTTCTCAAGTGTCGGTGGTTCTGTCAGTGGGTTCAAAAGATGTACATCAACTATGTATTGCCATTTTACAGCCTTTGGGTGCCCTGAGGCAAATAATTGAGATATATATGAACACAGATAAAGAAGGTATTAAGACTATTTTATACATGCTAGCTGTCAGTTGGTTGGACCAATTTGGTCCACTCTGAAATATCTATTGATGGATTGTCAGGGAGTTTTGCACAGACATCCATGCATCCCTCAGGATGAACTGCAGTAACTTTGTTGATCCTCTGACTTTTCATCTTACGCCAGCATCAGGTCAAATTTTAATTTGTCCAATATTTTAGTTTCTGACCACATACTTGCTAAACTAATGACATTCCCTCAGCTCTACTTTGTGTTACTGTTTTGTACTAATTAGCAAATGTTAACATGCTAACATGCTCAACTAAGATGGTGATTGAACATGGTAAACCTTATACCTGCACACATCAGCAGTACAGCATTGTCAGAGGACAGAAGCATCTCAGCACTCTAGCACTTGACACTATAATCTTTAAATGTGTCTGCTGCTCTTATTGATCTCTGCTTTTTTTTTTAAAAGTTATTTATTGCTGGCTTTTTAATCTGTTTTTATTGTTTGTGTTTTAATTCCCCATTTGTAGGCTATGTGTTGCTGGACTGCACTTTGGCTTCGGGGGTACTATTTCTCGTTCCTGCTTTTTGCATGACCTGTAAGGAGAGGAATGACAATAGACTAAACTTGAACAGTGTGAGCATGTTATGTAGCTAAGCTCACATTAGCATTTAGCTCTAAGCACCTTTGGTAAGCACTACTAGTAACTAGAAGTGTAACTTGTTACTTTTTCTGATTAAATAATACAATTACTGAAATTTAAATGGGCTTGTTACTTGTTACTTTTGTCTTGATCATCAAAGCAGACCAACGCAGCCTATTCCCCGGATTTAATGATCTAAGGTCACCTGACCTCATAGCGGTGCAATGAATGTTTTTCCCTGCGTATCCAACCCAAGGACGGGCCACCTTTGTATTATTGGCCGCAGCCTTGGTTGAAAATTCCACCTTTTGATGTTGTTTGTTTCCGATGTTGCAGAAAACACAATCCCTCACATCATGCCAGGCAATATCAACCAGTCAGCATTAGACTGTCACTGCACACAATAAATAGGCCTTTCAAAACATATCTATTGTATCTATTGTATGTTTTGTTTTGTTGGTTTTGTTTTATCATCACTATTATTTTCTATCCTTTGTCTTCTTGTGTTTTGTCTCGTTTAATCTAGTCCCCTCTCTTGTCTTGTGCTGTGTTGTATGTATAGCCACGTTGTTGACTTTTACTGTCACGTGTTGCACTTGTATCGCACTATTAACCAATAAAAAAAAATAAATAATAATAATAAAAAAAATAAATAAATATATATATATATATATAGTATTTTACTGTTCCACTATACTTCCTTTTCATCACAGTGATAATGGGTGCAATCAGAGATACAATTTGACAGTTGTCTTGCCCCACACTGTGCCACAGAAACACTAATATAATATAGCTATGTGTGCATTAATAAGAGAATTAAAGCAGAAAGTTACTTTCCCTAGTAACTACTTCTATATGCAGTAATTGGTAAAGTATTTCAACTTGGGACTTTGCATCCAGAGTCCTGCGACAGTTGCCTGCTTTGACTAGTTGACATGGAGTATTTTTTCTTTTTTTTTTGTATACTCAACTCCCTCTCGTATGTCTAAAAAGTAAAATGCAGAACTGACACATCTGTAATATCAAAAGTGGCATTCAATCTAAAACAATAATCATGTCAAATCTCCACGTAGCCATTCGTAAATTAAAGTAACTGGCCCATATTGAAAAAACATATTCACAATGCAATTGTACATAGGACCAGTCCTTTCTATACATCATTTTAAAACAGAGCTTTCTTACTGTAGGAAGTGTGTCTATTGTCTAATGAGGTTTATACACGACCTGGTCTAAGCTGATAGATGGGTTTTAAGAATAATGCATAGAAAGGATTGAGAGAAGGGATGAAGAAAGAGGGAGGAAGTATTTTTTTAGTCTTGAAACTCTGAATGCAGCCTCCAGTTAACTGGCTGCTTTTGGTTGCTTTTGCATGCATCACAGAGAGAAATCTCGAAAAAAGATCATTACAAAAGGTCATGGAATTATTTTCCATCCAAACTTTAACAGTTAATCAATATCATATATCATGCATCCTTTTCCAGGATGGTGAGGTGCTATATAAATACTGTGCAAGTATCAAAACGCTTAAAGGCAGACTCCATTACTTTTTTTTCATTAGCTTTCCAGTAGTGTTCCTTATGTATTCAAATCCAAACATTAACATTTTGGTCGAAATACATATGCTTTAATGTCAAAATACTGTTTTTCCCAAGTTCATCTGAAAACTTTTTCCCATGTGACCTGATGTGGGTTTCTACATGATGCATGCAGTCTATGGCATGATGAAGTTGCTACATATGAGCAGACAGGAGATCGGCCGGCTGTTTGACTTCGGTGTGAACAGTGAGCATTCAAAGAGTTAAATTACACCCAATTAAATATACATATCAGCAGAAGCTAGTGCACTGAAGTAGAGAAACTGCATATGTCTCTGAAATGCAAAGATGTTTTATTTTGTACCCCTCATTACACTTCTATTTTCACCATATTTGAGAAAACATCAGAGGAAAGCACAAAACAATTTGCTGAGCTGCGGAGATAATTATTACATGAAACAGTGGTATCATCCCACTGCTTTCTTCTTCCGAGAAAAGACTAATGTACTTATTTATTTCTTTCGTGTTGCATAATATTAAAATCCACCAGGTAATGAAGGAACATACTGTAATGACTAACAATTACTAAGAGCTACAGTACCCTGTAGCATATAATGGAGCGAATTACGGTTTATGCACCAGTAAATTAAAGAATCAGAATAAAAAACTGAACTGAATGACTTGTTTGGACAGACACACATGTACAAATACTTTCATTTCTTATTCAGATCCATTACAGCAGTCGTTCATCACTGGTCCTGAGGAGAAAAGACATGAAAAATATGTTTTCTGCTCAGCAGCATTACGTTCTGCTGTCTTAGTGCTGAAGGCTTAAAACTTCTCGAGTTTACTGCCTCCAGTCCCAGTTCGACTTGTCGAAGAGCCACAACATTATGATAATTGTAGCATCTGAATATTGTGTCTCACTGCATGTCTGCTGGCAAAAAGAAGCTTCAGTCATTCAGTTTTATATTAACAGAAGGTTAAAATGTCAATTTAGGCCTATACTCATCTCAGTCTGCTGTGCACGTTTTACCTGAAGTGCTTCACCATCTTCCGACTATTTCCCAGAGAATGTTAGCTCATTTTCTTTGGTCAGGTCTTATAATTATAGGAAACTCATTGCCCAGTGCGGACGTGGGCTGAATTTGAGTTTGTTGGCTGCCATTGTAACATTTTAATATTTATTGTAGCATTTTGTGCCAAGTTGGCTGCAGTCCTCTTGCACTGCTGAGGTTAAAGATAGATGAATATTGTCAAATATCTGACTTTACCACTGCATACTAGTAGTATCACTGAGGAGTGATGTGGCTGAGTGAGATGAACGTGGAGACGGTGTTTGATAATTGTAAATATGTTTAATGGGTATGGTATCCTTGTATCAACACAACATTAATCTCTTTGCTTTTTTTGTCGTTGTTTTTTATGTTATTCTGTGGGTTTAAGCTCAATCATGAAGGCACGAAAACACCTGTGGAATATGAATTAGGGGAAAAATAGGGATGATTGAACACCTTGTCCTAATAAAGTATGTGCTCTGCACTTTGATAATGGGGGCAAGATTAATGTGGAAAGTGTCTATCAAAAGACATTCACCTCCATAAATACAGAAAAGACAATCTATGGTTTAATAGCCTTTGTACCACCATTACCATGGATGGATTATTGAACGGGCCTAACAGGCCCCTGGCCCCCTGGCCAATGACTACAAAGAGAACAAAACAACTACAATGACATGCAAAACAGCTGACACATGGAGACTCACAATGACAAAAGGGGCAAAACAACCACAAAGAGACACAAAGCAACTACAAAAAGATGAAACATGATTACAACAAGACACAAAATTACCACAAAGAGACACAAAACAAAGAGACGCAAAAAAGAGCATAACAACCACAGACAAAAAACAACTACAAAAAGACCAAAACAGTTACAAAGAGAACCAAAACAACTACAATGACTTGCAAAACAACTGCAAAGACACGAAGAGACTCACAACGACCATGAAAAGGGGCAAAACAACCACAAAGAGACATAGACCCACATAGAGATGTGTAACAACTACAAAGAGACACAAAACAACAACAAAAATACGCTAAAAGTGTCTTTCTCCTATGTAAAAGATAGGTGGTGGGGTCTTTTAGGGGCTCATTGTCTTGTAATCCAGCATTTATGTCAGACTATGCTAGCATAAACATACAGTATGCAAAAGCAATACATATTGTTAGCTACAATACATTATAATAAACAAGAATCACCATGGCATGGCATCTCTCTATACAACTATAATCCACCTAATTATGTTGGAAATCATGTTTGACCAATCATTTGGCAGAGTGACTCAGAAATTGGCATCTGTCTACACTCCCGTCCATATGCTCTCCATTTTATGAAAACAGGTAAAAATCCACAGTGAAGACAATGTTTTTTCTTCATTTTCTTTTCGAGCAGGCTCTATTCATGTCCAGTCTGGAGTAGCAGTGACTTGTGAAGGATACTGTCCTTTTTCTGACTCCTAAAAAGTCTGCTTGTAGTGTTTGACATAGAGTTTTAGTTCCCCTTGGGATACACCACCATGCATAACAAACTTTAGTAAACCCTATTTAGCCTGCCGGTGTGCATGAGCTGTACTATAAATAATGTTTCCAGTAACATTGTTACATTTGGAGGACTTGTCAATATCACTCTGGACTGTCAATTCAATGACGTAATGGATGAGTTGTAATTAATCAATGTTACACGGCGTGTGTAAATGTGTCACTGCCCCCAATGCATCTCCTTCAACTTCCACATCTCTCTCTTCTTCTTCCTCCCTCCTCCCAAAGTCTCTCACCCAATCTTTCTGTCACAGACTCACACACTTTGATGTACAGTTTTAGTAAGTCCACAGCACCTTGGGGTTGCCCCACCATTAAATCTATGGTGGAAGCACATGAGGCTTTTGCAGGCCTTTATGCACACTTTCTGTGAGTAGGCTTTGCTTGAGGACGTAATCCATAATTCATATGATTGTGTTTTTGTTTTTTTTTAAAAATGGGGATGCAGAGGAAGCCCAGAAGTGTCCAAAAACAAATTCACACAAAGACAGCAGAGAGAGCAAGAAGATGTTTAAGTCATTTGCCAGTGCTTATAGTTGTTTGTCCTATGTGAGGACATTTTTAGCCACGGTAGTCAGGGATGGCAGTGTTGGTCCAGACTGAAATATCTCAACAGCTATTGGATGGATTGCCATGAAATTTTGTACATTCATGGACCCCAGAGGATGAAGCCTACTGACATTAACAATCCTTTAAAATTGTCATCTAAGGTGATGGTTCTCTGTGAACAATTTTGTGACAATAGTTTGCAACAAGTCCCCCAAACCATACGACCACATAGGTTGTTTGTTCATAGCCTCTAATACAGGAGCTCTTCCTAAATTAGCGCCCTACCTGTGCCAGGAGACCTAAATGTGATGACACATGATTACTGTTGTGAAATGGTTGCAGTTTGGTTAGATTTAGGAAAAAAAACGTGATACATTGCACTCACATGTCATAGTTACCTACAAAACAACAAAGTATGAAGTCATGTAATGTTATTTTAAGATGGAGGAAGTCCATTTAAGGCAAGCGGGAGGGGTGGTGGATGGGACTTTCACCCAGGAGACTGGTGTTTGTGTCCTGTTTGAAAATAAACAGTTAAAGATGAGTTATTTAAACGTTAGGTTTCGGTATGAGGAAGGAAAATCTGCTGTTGGTTGTATCATTGTATCATCGCTAAGGGTGCTCACGTGGGTCATAGTAGAGGGTAGGAACAAACAACCTATGCGGTCGTATGCTTTGGAGAATTAACTTAAAATATATGTATATATATATTATATATAACTTAAAATAAGTCAAGGTTGACTTGTGGTTTCACACGTTTTGTTTTTGGTTTCCTTTGCTCCAGTCATAATTACTATGGCCACTAGAGGTCGCCACCACAGTATTTTGATTTCATCCAGAAAACAGTGGTGTTGGTTAATTAACCTCACAACACCTTAGAAAGCATGACATCACTTCTCTTTAGTCTTCAGCAGTAAAAACTTGAATTATTTCTCAATCATCTCTGAAACAGCTCCTCACCATTTTACCAGTGTTTACCTTGTTTTTCCTCCATGTAAATATATAATGGAAGATGCTGACTCTTGTGTGTTTGTCACCCAGGGGGGGGGGACTCATTGTGGCGACTGCACTTGCAGCGACATCACGCGTATACTCTCTAAACTGATCCCTGCTCACGAGCACTTCACTATAAGTTACACCCGCAGCTGTGGAAGGCGCTCCTTTTTAAGACAGCGGAGGGTATAAATAGGCAACCTGTGGGACATTCTCACTGCGCTCCTCCATAAACAGGAAGTCACAATGCATGCTGATAGACATCCTGCTCACACAGCTGTTGTCTTACAATGTGTTGTAAAGTAAATTAAGGTAATCAAGTCAAGTACATTTTGTTTTAAATGTAATGTTTGAAGTTAAAATGTTAACTGGGATAAGTGCACACTGACAGTCTGAGGGTGTAATCGTTTGCTTCCACTCCCTGCAGCATGTCAAAGGAAGTTGATGATACTGGACACAATACAGCTCAGATATTACTTTAATCTTGCTAAAGCAACTTTGTAATTTTTTTTCTCACCTTTGTATATAGTTGCTGCACCTATATGTAACCCCAAAGTGTTCAATATTAATTAAAATAAATAAAATAAATAAAATAAATAAAATAAATAAAATAAATAAAATAAATAAATAATAATATTAATAAATTGTGTAAAATGTATGAATTAAGCGTTGAGCACTTTGGGCTTCCATACACTCCCTATCCTCCTGTTTGACCTCTGTGCTCTCTGCACTAATCCTGTTTTTTTACTCAGTGTGTGACAGCAGGATATAGATCAGGATTTTCCTTTTACCTAGGAGTGTTATCAGTAAGATTTGAGAATGACAGTTGATTTAAAGGCTAAGTCATACTTTAACAGTCGTAATGACATTTCATTCTAATCTAATTTTGACTCAATTGTTGATAAAACATACAGTATTTGATTAAAAAAAAGAAACATTTTCATAAGCTACACTTTTTAGAGCTGATTTTTGTTGGACAGTTAAGTTCTGCTCAGGGAGATGATTAATGAGGGGTTGCAGAGTAAGGGCAGGGGAAGAAAAGCTGGGCCTGGGCAGTTTCTGTCACTTGGTGACCTCACTCTGGTTATGAGAAACACAACAACAGGAGGTCTGGAGGTATGATTTTCTTTTTTTAATTAAGAATGTAATGATTTCAGGCCAGTTGCCTTAACCCCTGTGGTGATGTAATATATGGAAAGACTCATGGTGAGCAGGTCGAGGTCTGAGGTAGGCGCACATCTAGTGGTATTGTGGTATCATTCATTTCTCACTAACCGCACCCAGCAAGTCCCAAGCACCCCAGGGGAGTGTTAGCTCACCTGTGTTGTTCACTCTCTACACAAATGAGTGTATCAGCCATACTGAAAATGTATACGTCTTTACATTTTTAGCTGACACTGCCATTCTAGGACTCATGCAAACTGATTCTGGTGTTCAGAGGTATAAGTCTGCCATTCATAACTTTGTACAGTGGTGCGACAAACACCATCTTATCCTCAACACAAAAAAAACACAGAGGAGATGGTGTTTGACCCCAAGTCTTTTGGTGATCATTCACCAGTGGTCAGCCATGATCAGACCATAGCGCATGGTGTTCTCCTACAGGTACCTGGGCATCCACATAGACAACAATCTGGTGTGGAGGGCCCATGGAAAAGTCATCTGTTCCAAAGTACAGCAGAGGCTGCAGTTCCTGAGAAGGCTCAGAACCTGTGACCCGGGAAGTGCAGCTCCGATTCTATCATGCCGTAGTGGAAAGCCTCCTGCGCTACAGGATCTCTGCATGGTTTGGTAATTTGTCAGTCCAGTCAAAGGCTCAAATCAACAGACTAATACAGACAGCCATGAAGATTATGGGAGTCCGTCAACATCCCAGTCTTCAAGATATTTTTCAACAAACCATAATCTGACAGGCACAAAAAATCAGGCAGACGGTGCAGAGTCCCGCTAAGCAGGCAGGCTCAAAACCTCCTTTGTCCCCTGTCCATTAAAGTCCTCAACACCATCTAGGCTGGAGTGGGTATATGCCATGGTTGTACTCTTTTCTTTTTGCTGTTCATCATAGTATTATTAATATGTGTACATTTTTCATGTTGATGACACAGATGGGCTTGTGCAATTGATGGACTTATGCATTTGTTGTTTTTATTGCTGTGTTTTACTGTGCTGGATGTATGTATTGTTGCTTTTATTGTTTTATACTGCAGACACTGTGAAGGGAAATTTCCCACTGGGACAATAAAGTCTATCCTATCCTAAAATAAAATTTAAAAACAAATAGGGCCACTTCACAAATATTAATGAGAAATCAACTTACAGTCAGTGAGACCTCTGGGATTGCTCGGCAGCCACAAGAACACCGTGCCGGGGCTTGATAGTTGACAATGAGACATGCAGGGTATTCCTCACATCCAGTCTGCAATCAGCATCCAAGTCCTCGCACAATAATTCAAACAAACTTGTATTCAAGGCACGAGCTTTGGTGTGGTTAATGACACGTATTGCATCATTGAGGACCGTGTGCAGTTCTGGGGACATCGTCTTGCTGGCCAGCATCTCTCGGTGAATCGTGCCGTGAGTCGCCTCACATTCTGGCGGCGCTGCTTCTTTCACCCTGGCAGTGACCCCGACCACCGGCCGTTCATGGCGGCAGCTCCGTCAGTGACCCCCGACCACCGGCCGCTCATCGCGGCAGCCCCGTCAGTGCAGACGCCGACACAAAACTTCCAATCCGGTCTGCCTGCAACGCATTCGTTCAATACTAACGGAATATTTCGGAGCCGGTGGTTGTGCTCGGAAGTGAAAGACAACAGAGCAAATCTTCCTGCACCTCATCTTGATGCACATACCGCACATAAGCTAGCATGACTGCCTTGTTTTCCACATCAGTCGAGTCGTCCACCATGAAGAAGCTTTTAATCTGCCCGGCAGCTGCCCCTCAGTGTCCTCAGCCATGTCGTCAACTCTCCCGGTGTTTATAATGAAGGCAGAAGACAACGCCGTATCCTCCCGAAGTTAGAACTGCGCGACTGCTATGCTATGCTATGCTTTGACTGTACGGCTTTCGACTTCCGGGTGAAATAGCGCCACGCGAAATATGGCACATGCGCAGAACGCCCAGTCCAGTTTGAGTTCGATTGAACGTATACATGCCTGAATAAAAGCCCAATGTTCGGCTTGCTTTTCTTTTTGGCAGTATTTGCGGGTTCGGCATCGCACCGACGCGGGCCATGGAGGTCTGCTGCGGCCCGCTCATCTGTGTGCTGAGTGTGCACGCGCTCTGCTGTCCGGTCAGATCCGGTCAGCGATCACAAGGCTGCTGCTCAAAGACACATTTTGATCTATTTATTTTTTATGTTTTGGATGAAATAACATGACTGGTATAGCCTAGGTTTGAAAATTAAAAACACTGAACAACACAATTAAACACTTAATTTTTTTTAATTTTTTTTTTTCTTTTTTTTGAAGACCATTATTCAGGGAGAGAAAAAAACACATTAAAAAAGACCATTATTATGGAAAAAAATATTTCAAGGCCCGGTAGTAATGCAAAGGGAGAATAATAAATAAATAAACAAATAAATAAATGGAAAGAAAAATCAAAAATAAACAAGGACAATAATAAATGAAAGAAAATTAAAAAGGAAAGTAAATAAATAAAGAAGGAAATTAAAACAATATCAATTTATGTCACATTTGATCAATTAATTAATGCCTACATTTATTTTTAATATTATTTTTGGTACATTTAATGACATTAATATATTTAATGAGATATTAATATATTTATTTTTTATTTTGGCAATTTATGTCCTCCATATTATTAATTAATTAATTAATTAATTAATCAATCATTTTTAATGTATTTATTTTTGCCTTTATTTCTTATTTATTCTATGTATTTGTTAATGTTTAAATGTATTTATTATTTGCCCATTGTATTTCCCTGTCTATTTATTTCCCCAAACATATTTATTTCTGTATATTATTATTTGTTATTTGGGCAGCTTCCATCCTCCATAGAGGGGGTCCCTGGTATATTATCTGTCTTGTAAGAAAATATTGAGAATCTCTGCAGTATAGTGTGTGGAGGGAGACACCTAACCGTTTCTATTTGTCTCTATTAGACGCACGCTTATAAATATATTTCATTGGAGTGATATGCATCAGAGGAAATGACAGGCGGGCTAATTTCAGTGTCACATAGAGCCGTGTTGAGTGGTGATCTATCATGTACAGTGGTTTCCTGATAAATTAAGCTGCAGGTTATTACTTCCCATGCATCACCCGCGGTGTGACAGCTAACACTGCGGAGGAGACGCCTTTAATGACGGTTTGTCCGATTGGACGTTTTAAAGCTGCATACTCAAAACAACGTTAATTATATCCATCTTTTCTGCCACACTGGCACCAGTTTGATTTGGACACTTTTCATCTGTGCTGAGTTGATTACATGTGCAGGGGCGTAGCTTTCATTTCAATAATGGGGGACACACATGGGGGTCTTTCCCCAGGAAATTTTGAGCTTCAAACACTGAAAACTAAACAATGTACATAGTTCAAATAATTTAGACTTTATATATAGTGTTATGAAATATTGTATCCATGTTTCTACATTCAGAAATAGTTTGGATCAATATGTTTTGTGTTTATTTAGTAAAAGTTGATGAAAACACGTGCATATATAACAGTATTTTTGTTTTATTTACATCTCAATTCAATACTTTTTCTATTAATATTATATTTACCCCAAAATCTACACCTATGTTCATGTGTAACACAAAACAGGATGGGTTTCCAGAGTTTGCTGTAGTTTAATATGAAAGATGTGTGTGTGTGTGTGCGTGTGCGTGTGCGTGTGCGTGTGCGTGTGCGTGTGCGTGTGCGTGTGCGTGTTAATAGCTTCAGAGGGATGTTGAGAAAATATTGTTTTGACGTGTCCAGAAAGAGCTCAGCAGTTTTGGGAGGGACAGAGCTCAGAAAAGACAGTTATGTAAGAACCATTTGAATAATGAGACCTCATGTTAAGTCGCCAATGTCACGTTTTGAAAACCGGCTTGGAACCAAATGCAGATAAAATGAGACGAGGAGGCCGGAGCAGCTGCATGATTTAATGATGAATAAAGTTACTGGTGCACAAAAAAAAAAAAAAACACTGGAGCGCAGGGACACAGGGACACAGGGACACAGGGACCAACTCCAGCTCAACGGAAACCAGAGCTTCCGATACCAAACTGTTGCCGACAGAGTCCACATTCATGTGCAGAATCTGTGTCGAGATTATCGTACAGGTTTCTGCAGGTGGAGGCCTGTATTTTCAAATTCTGCTCTTTTGTTTGCCTTTTCCAGAAAACGTCCTGCCCCGCCTTTAAACTGATGACAACAAGTTTATTTATTGTGACAAGAAACATGAGAGAGAAGAGAAACATTACACGCAACATTACCTTCAAGCTCTCAGGAGCCAATATCACCAAATCTCACATTTATGTATCGCTGCTGATAAAAAACATGCGCTGTAGCCCCGCCTACTCCCGAGACTAACCCTGATACTCGCTCCTGTTACAGAAAAAGTCAATAATTCAGGAATTTACAGCCTTTCTTTCATTCTGAGAGCCAGACATTGTTGAGGCCCCTGGGCCTATTAAAGCTGCTGAGAACCACAAACACATTTAATTTGAGCACAAATATAATAATCTTCTAAAATTGCTGTAACAAGAGTTTTTTTTTTCTTGCAGTGATATTATATTTCACACTCGTGCCTGCTGGACTGTGAAACTCTGCACTGTTAGAAAAACAAAATCAATATACTGCATATGTTGGTAGTTAATAAGTGAAAGCAAAATTTAAAGATGTGTGCATTATTTTAATGCTCGACTAATCAATATGACTACATGTTATATGAAAGGAATCACTGAGGAACCCACAGGGAATTATTCACTTTTTTCAGCCTTTTTTATCTCATAGTTTTGGTTTGATGGAAGATATACTGTTTTTTATTTTTTATTCAGTTTGATTTACTGATTACTGCAGAGATCTGCAGACGGGATTTGACTTTTCAGACCTGCAGAGAAAGACCTACATGCAGTACTTTGATGTACAAATACTGCAAACTCCTCTACACGCTTTTCTAGTGAAGAAAATAGTTTAAATGTATGTTGTTATTTAGAAGCCAACGAGGCTGAGTGGTCAAAGGATCGGCTGTAAAACTGTATAAAACACATTTCATTTCCTTTAGATTCGCCACAATAAAAGTCCCCCGTTATTTTGTTATTCAAAAGCTTTTATTGTGAAGCAGCAAATTCAGGAAATGTGTCTTCATCTGCAGTAACTTAACACAACTTCTACCGTTTAGAGGGAAAATAAAACAGTGAAATAAAGCAGATATCTGAAAGTAAAAGCAGCGACGCAGGAGAGAAACTAAACATCAAACCACAGAGATTCAGTTACAGTAAAAGCTACAAAAGTACTGAGAGCTGAACACACGAGACTTTTAAAAACGCATTTTTCTCTGAGGAGGAGAAGCGGAAAAGGGAGGTCAAGGGGTCACGGGGTCACTGCAGCCTGCTGCGAGGCGGGTCGGGCTGCGGAGTCAGATTTCTATCAACAAAAATGTTTAAGTGGCGTGTATTAAATTTAAAAAAAGTTGCTTTTGTTTTTATACTACTATTTACAAAATATACAAAAGC
>JAOVVB010052224.1:0-14663 GCA_028570985.1 Heterobranchus longifilis
CTCGTTGCCTTTTTTTGTTTGGACCCTTGTTCTGCATCGAGTGAGTTTATGTTTCCTCTCCGGAGTGATTTTGTGTTGAACTTTTTCCTGTGTTTTGTCGCCGTTACGAGCGAGCTTGTGTTTGACTGTGCCTGTCAAATAAAAACACTTTATTTTTGCATCTCTGTCTTCGAGTCGTGCATTTGGGTTCAAGTCTTAAGTTCGGTTGTGACATCTAGTTTATTTTAAAAACGGGCAGCGTGCTGCAGTTGGCCCGCGGGCCTCTGCAGGGTGAAAGGAAGTTAAGGTCAGATCATCTCTTAGCATCACGTTATCGTTTCTTCACAGGAAAGTCAACTTACAGCAGCCAGAAATGTACAGAAATTGTGCATCATCATCGACGTACATCAATACATGTGAATAAAATAAGCCAAAAAAAAGTTGCAAAAGACGGCGCTAAGCTTGAGATGCAGCGGCAGTTCTCTCCATCTACATTGTACTAGACTTAATGAAAACATATGTTATGAGTATGAAATGTTTTGTGCAAAAAGTTTTTGGTCAATAAAAGTCTTTAAAAAAGAGATGGATAGCAGAAATAGTGGAAGGAGCCTGACAACATCCGTGCATCCCAGCACTGTATCTCTGGTACGAGTTTGTTTTAGCAGCGTGGGACGACTTTTTCTAATTGTTTTAAATGAAAGTGAAGCGTTTTGTTCGCTGCGTTTGCATTGCTGAGCGCCTCATGGTTTTCCACAGTAGCGCCCTTACGCCTCGAGTCGAAAAAACTTCAACTCTTGACGTCTCTTGACGTTTTGAAGCGTTTCTTCCTGTCTGACAACAGCTGGGAGCTACAGCTCATGTTTTATGTTACGCTAACATCATTTCATCATCGTCCTCAGCAAGCTGCAAGATACATCTGAACAAATTGTTGCCTCAACTTTCTAACGGGACACTGTGGCTATAATTTTAAACCAGCTCTGTGTCGTCTCAGTGTGGGCGGTGTCCGGTCTCTGCAGACCTGCTCCGGTCTGCAGGGATCTCTGTGCACTGACGCCACACACAGAGCTGGATTTAAATCTGCAAAGTATCCCCAAGGTCCTTTTTACCCTGCGCTGTTGGAGGAATGCAGACAGAAGTTGAAATATCTCTCAGTCTCAGCCCGGGCTGCTGAAGATCGCTCTGTCTGATCGGGGTCAGCTTCCACAAAAAAGGCAGTGCGGTGTGCCTCGCGTTTGCCTCGCGCTGATCGAGACCTAAATCAGCAGGACAAAAGGTGAACAACTGTGTCGGAAAATATGTGGTTCTTTGATGAAAAGTCAAAGGTACAAGAAGCTTGTGGACCTACAAACTACAGCAGAGAACTACAACTCCAACGATGCATTTCAGGAGAAACATCCGAGTGTAGACGTCTGGACACGGTCCACAGTACTGACAGAAAGATGTTTCCAATGAAACATTCCAATAAAATCCATCACATCATTTTTAGTCCGTATTATAAAGGCCTCAAATTCCATTTTACAGGTTTGTGCTCGAGCATCAGTACTTGAGATATTTGCAGTTTCTGAAAGACGCTGCATAAGACCAAACCAGGACACTGCAACAGAAAACTTCTCAGACTCTCTGCACTTTGTCTCTGCAGTAGCAACACCTTTTCTTCTTCAGCAGCAGCAGTTTAATTTTTCCAAACCGTTCCTGTGGGGCCGGAGCAGCAGCAGTAAAGCAGGAAGCTATAAAACCTGGGAAAGGACATTTCTGTAATTCACTGGAACATTATGATTCCCAGCTGAGTCCGAGGAAGTTCTGTTTAACTGCCGGCCGCTGAGGTGTCTCCACGTGTGATTTACTCTCCTTCATTTCTTCGGTTTGTCTTTAAATGTAAATCCAATAAATGCACAACTTTGATGGTGGAAACAACGGAGACACTGCAGCAATATTTCATCAAACAGAAGCACAGTCGAAACAAAAACACCTGGATTGTTCTGTTGCATTTTGTTGCTAATAGCAACCCAGAATGAAGATTCATGGCAGTTGCAGTTTATCTGACACATGCACCAGTTTGTTAGCAAAAATATAATTCATTTACTCTCCGACTGCAGCAGCGTGATCTCATCAGAAATCTTAAACAAATATAAAGTAACAGCCCTAGCAGTCCAAGTAAATACGACCCATGTGACCGATTTTCGTGCAATTTTCTACTTCTACTCCACTACATCTCACACTACAATTACTTGAGAGTTTTAGTTACTTTACAAGTTCAGATGTTTGTCCACAAAACATACAGTTAAAGTCAATTAGTCGACTGGTTTTCGTCATTTCTCACACAAAAACATTTCATTGTACCAGCTTCTCATATGTTAAGATTCTCTGCTTTTCCTTTTAATTATTTCAATCATTTTAATTAATTTTTATTTTGAGGTTGAGTCAAACAAAGACAGGAGAACGAGGTAAACAACAACAAGTACAACAACCGGAAGTATGTGACGTTCTGCGACAGACATGTAAGTGATTTAATGTCTCTGATTTTAACCCAAACCACCAAGTTGTTTTGTTACTTAAACCTAAAAACACAACGTCCGTTTTAACAACGTTAACTGTGTGTTTAAAACTGCATACGTAACGTTTAGGTACGATGGTGAAAAACACTCGTATGGGTCGTATTTCTATGAGAGCAGGAAGAAACAACACGTGGTCGTACGGTTTGGAAAAATGGTGTTATAAAGCAAAAGTTGTGTTTTGGTTTTATATTTGAGTAGACTGAAGAATCAGAAATAAGATCAAATGTAAAGTATAATACAGAGCACAATATGAACTGTCATAAAGAGTTTAAAATGTAAAAGTGTGAGCAGTCGGTAATAAGAGAGTTAAGAAGTTAATTAACTAACAAACAAAAGGAGGTTTCCAGCCGTCGTCCTGTTAACCAGCAGCTCGTTCTGTGTCGAGTTTTCTTTCTCGAGTCTTTTTTTTGGGGTAAAGAGAGTTAAATCTTTTTCTCGATAATATCCTCATCAGACTAATTGGCTTTTTGATGGGAGGAACAAGGTGATCCCCGCTGTCTTTATGAGCTGCGGTTATTAAACTACTTATTAAACGGCGTGTCTACAAACTCAGCTGAAAACAGGCGCCGCCGCTCCGACAGTAATTTGGAGTGAGCTCGGTAAATCAAGCTGTTAAAGACGCTTTAAACGGGACGCGACGCGTCTGCGGAGCGGAGGAGCTGAACTCAGGGCCTCACGCAGATCTCACCTTCGCCTTCTCTAACAGCTTTTTCACTGCGCTGTCTTTGAGTCCTAAAAGCTAATGTTTATCCACATTTACGCAGACACTCCACCTTCACACTCAGCCACACGGATCCAGAATCACAGACACACTCACCCTCACTCTGACTGAACAGAGGTCACTTCAGTATTTCTTCCGCAGCGTCTTGCAGAGTTTTTGAAGTGTAAATAATGAAAAGGATGGAAGAAAAGTGGAGCCGTGATGTGACCTGTAAGTTTCTAAAGCAGGAGAAAGTATTTTAGTTTTTTATCTGTGCAGAAAACCCGGCTTGTGTTCTCTTCTTTTTAAATGAATCCAGTTTAGATGAGGTGCATTGTTGAAGCTCATTTCCTGTATTTTTTTTTTTTTCTCCAGGTACTGCATTTACCAGCAGATAAAAAAAACAACCTTCACTTTGTGTGTGTGTGTGTGTGTGTGTGTGTGTGTGTGTGTGTGTTGGCCTCCTCTTCTTTCTTCTCTCCGGCGGTGGCGGCGGCGGCGGCGGCGGCGTGTCCTTGCAGAGCAGAGGACGACTCGCTGCTCGTCTCCTCCATAAATCTCCAGGTACGACGGAGCTCAATTAGCGACGGCGACGGCGACGCTCCGAAATGTCACCGTCTTTTGTTGCTGCCAGACAATTACTGTTAAATATCTTTTATTGTTGTTTGTGTGTGTGTGTGTGTGTGTGTGTGTGTGTGTGAGAGCCAATTCCCATTTAGGATTCAAAGGCACAAGTGCAGACGGTGTCATTAGAAAGGGCTGAAATAATTAGCCGTCTACTCGCGGCTCACTAATCAACACAAAAGAAACGCCGCCGCCGCCGGAGTGTTTTCACACAGAAGTGTGTGAGGGAGGGGTCAAATGTCAGAGCGCAGTCTCTCAAACACGGGGCCCATGAGACCTGCAGTCAGATTACTGACATCATTAAAACATATTGAAATTAGCTGAATAAATAGAAAGAAAATTATATATGAATCATATAAGTATAGTTGAAGTTTTTCCAGACAGGCCCTGACAATCAACGTCATTTTTTACAGACTTTTTTTTTAATGCAGCAACAGATTGATGTTGAATAGTTCAATACTGTGCAGATTTATACAACATGTTAAAAAGACTACCATTAAATAATACGCTTATTTATTATGTATTTTAATGATGACACAGTCGATTGTGTCCTGATAGTGCAGCCTATTATTTATCAGAATGACGTTTCAGTTCATTTCAAACTTTTATTCATAAAGTTACAGTGACGACGAGTTACATACAGAAAAAACAACATCAGAGTTACGTTACTTTACTTCCATGCATCTGTACGTGACGCAGAACGCCACATCGTTCCGGTTGTTACGTTAACTTAAAAATAACTTTGTTTCATTTTATTTTTGAACAGCGGCCTCCTGTTTGAAAGTCGTGTGTTTGTGTGACCCGTCCCCCACCCCTCCCGCCCGTCCTAAATCACTTTGTCGGTTTAAATATTATGTTACACGACTTCCTGATTTGCTCCCGTCATAATTATTAATATGGAAACTACTACAAGAAATGTAAATATGGGTCGTAATTGCTGCATGTACGACAATGGTCTGTGTTCTTGTGGCTGAATGGGATGAAATCTCTGCAGCACAAAGACTGAAACCAGACGAGTGTTTAGAGCTGCACATTAAAGCACGTATAGCTTTGAAAGTTTGGGTGTCCACATACTTTGGACCCTGCAGAGTACCTGGGTCTGCACGGGCTCTGCTGTGTCTCCAGCCCTCCTGCTGCAGAGACTCTCTGCTCCCATTGAT
The DNA here is from genome assembly GCA_028570985.1 of Heterobranchus longifilis. Classification (NCBI taxonomy): domain Eukaryota; kingdom Metazoa; phylum Chordata; class Actinopteri; order Siluriformes; family Clariidae; genus Heterobranchus; species Heterobranchus longifilis. The sequence continues at coordinate 5,019 of JAOVVB010052224.1, forward strand.
TTCTCTTTTCACATCCTGAAAAAAAATCTGAAAATCTCTGTGGCCCCGAAACATTTGTGGAGGGATGTGAGCGTGCTGAGCGCAGCGGGAGGAGCCGCAAACGAGCAGCGTCCCAATTCATACAAAATATCATTATGAAGTATTAATAACGTCTAGCTGTGTGCAACTCCTCCACTGCTGCTGACAGTTTCCATCAACGTGAGGGTGAGACATGTGAGCTGTTAGCACACTGACGTTACATCACTTTCTAAAGTTGATATGCAAACATGTTCTCCAACAGTCGTCTGCCTCCACATGCACAACATGATCCTTCATTAGAGCTGTTTGTCTCATGGATTTATACAGCAGTGTCATGTCAGCTCTGTGCTGCACCTCACATATGAACAAATTCAATTAAGACATTAATACATATATTAAATAAAATCATGAAAATGATTCATCCACAGCCCACGCACACACGTACAGAGAGAGAGAGAGAGAGAGAGAGAGAGAGAGAGAGGTTGCTCTACAAAGGAAGAGTAATGTAAAGTCATCCACAGCAGGTGCAGATGGAGAAATATAAAGACTGACAAAGTCCACATGAGGAGGATGAGGAGGTGATGGATGGAGGCTGCTGTTCATGTCCTGTGTGAAATCAAAAGTCCCTGTAGGGACAAAACAGCGTTTTTCATTCATTAACACCACAAAAGTAAAGTTATACATTTAATTTGTCTTAAAATTAGTTGTGTTTCTCCTTTCGAGCAGAAATGTGGGCGTTTCTTTCGTGCATGCATCTCTAACTGCCTTGCAAACTGTTGGTTTGTGTACAGTAACCATAGCAACGCACAGCGCTGACTGTCGCAAACTGCTGTAAAAAACCTCAGTAGAGACGCATATTCTGAATGCACTGTATACATAATATATGCATATCCAAATAATGCACCTAAAACCTGAATAATACCGGAATATCCCAGTCTTATGCTATATTCAGAAAAAGGCCTTTTTATGAATATTTAAACAGAATATGCTGTTTACATATTGTCATATTCTGAATAATAGTGGAATGAGTGTGCATGTAAAGGTACTCACTGAAACAGGCCAAAAAAAATAAAAAATAAACTAAACTAGAAGTTAAAAGAGGCCACAAGCACCTTTTCATTCTTTTATTTTGTTTGTTTGTTTATTTTCCTATTAGTAGCTTCAGCTATAGGCTGAACATGCATGTATTCCTTAAAAAAATCTATTTTTCTATTTTTTAATCTATTCATATTTTCTATTTTTCTATGTGTTTTTCACAGTAGTTTGCCTGTATTCCTAAAACACATGGGAAAGTAATATGAGTGTTTTCTACATGTTCTATTTTTCTATACAGTCGTTTTTATAATGGTTGTCTTTTCTAGATGATTTGTGAGATTTCTGATATATATAACTTTAAAACATGCCTGTGTGTATAGAGACGTGCTCGGTCATCCAGCTCTGCTCTGATTGGTGCAAAGAGCAGACTGACTCTCAATCATGCAGATCAGAATCACCTGAGTGACTTTAAACCACCTGCAGACGATCTGCTGGATCAGAACACTGCATTCACATTTCTGGGAGCTTTTAACACAGTTTGTGGATCATTATTAGGTTTTTTGATCCAGAACCTGGAAAGGTGGATGTGTATCCCCTTTTCACATTACAGTCATGTGATCCATCATTGATAAAGATATTGAATTCTGCAGCTTTCAATATTTTTATTTATCAAACAATCTTGCAATGCATCTATTTTACAATTATATATTTGAAGCTTCCTTTGTGTTTGAAAAAAAGTTAATAGTCACACTAAACATCGACCTCTGACCCTGTTTTTATGAAAGTGAGTAGAATAAGTTTCAGACAACACAGAGACAGAAACCAGCAGCAGCAGGTGTCTGCCTCTGCTGCACACGGATCCACAAACACTATAAAGACACCGATTTTAGGAAATGTAGATGAATAGATGTGTGACACCGTCTGTCGCTCGCCGGCTCGTCCATTTGTCTCCATTAGAGTCTGCGGAGGGAATTAAGCCGTGCATCTGTTGCAGGTCATGTCTGGATGTGTCGTCGACACGCAGCAGCACCGCTCGTCTCAACACGGAGCCACACGGAGCCACATGGAGCCACATGGAGGTTCATCCACACGGAGCCCAGAGCATTCATTGTTTTTGCTGCAGAAAGCGAACACTTCTGTCTTTCATGTGATGATGTTGCGCGCTCTTAATGATGTCATCACATCATGTGACGTGCGGTCCAAAACGGGCACCAGTGTATTTCCCCATAATGGCTGCAGTAGATTGTTGTTTACATGATCCTGTTTAAATAAGAACTATAATATCTAGAGGATTATGCATGGGACAATATTATCCTGATAATCAATGAAATATGTTTAAAACTCACTTTACCTCATATTTTGATTTGTTGGGACTTTTTTCCCTCAAAACATTATGACTTTTTTTTCTCATAAATTGAGTTTTTTTCTTGAGAAATTATGACCATTTTTTCTCAAATAGTTACGACTTTTTGTTCTCAAAACATTACAACTTTTTTTTAAGAAATAAATATTAGTATTGCACCACAGTCAGTTTGTGAGGATATTCATGATTATCCTGATAATGAAAATTCACCACGATCAATTTATTGTGAGTTTTTTATTGCGATCCACGATAAAATCCATTATTGTCACGTCTCTATAGAGAATTCATTATTCTGTCTGCAGAAAGCCCAGACTTCTGTCTTTCAGCACGTTGTTGATAACGTCCAAAAACTGCTTGACAAACTGTTGCAAACGCCAACATTTTTTTCAGATTTATGACACAATTTCAATACTTTAATCAATTATTATGTTTTATTGACTTACATAACCTTTTATCTGATGTTATACAGATTTTAGGGATATTAAAGTGCTGGCGGAACATTTCTGTTGCAGAGTTTAAAGAGTTAAACACGAAGCAAGATATAAACTAAATATTTTTTTAATAATAATGTAATATTAGGGCTGTCACCTGTCCTAAAATATGAACCTGTATGAATGTCTGGCTTTCACAGCAGATACAGAAACCAGAGTTCACGAGGCCCTCAACTTCCTGATCGATTACAGCTCGTCTCGCTGCTCGTTCAATACTTTTGTCATCAATAAGCTTCCGTATGGATTTGTCAGATAGCTGTGGATGGATAGAGAGAGGAGGGTGAGGAAATGCTATGAACTCTGGGAAACGTGTCTCTTTGCTCAGCAGAGGCTGTCAGAGCGCAGAGAGAGAGAGAGAGAGTCGTTCTGCTCCAGCGACGGGAAAATGCCACCGAGCCGCTCCGCTTCCCCACTCATAAATACTCTCAAGGACCGCGGCTTTACAACAAGTCAATAGCTTCTGTTAGCAACACACACACACACACACACACACACACACACACACACACACACACACACGGGCGGATACATACACACTTACAACCAGCAGCGTGCACGTACACACACAAATAAAAAACACACATCAGCAAAATACGCAGATGCATGCTGTCAAAATATAAATCAACAATCACAGCACTACATAAACACAAGTGCCAGGCCAGCAGAAAGGGCTGCTGGGATAAATACGGAGGCCGGGGCTGACGGAGCGGGAGGTAAATCTGTCTGGAGGGAGAGAGAGGCAGAGGGAAGGAAGGATGGAGCGAAGATTAAAACACGAATCTTCATTTAAAAGAACTCTGTTTCCTCACGGTGACAGTGTGAAGAAAGAAAGCTGCTCGCTGGAACTTTTCTGTCACAACTTCCTTAAACGTCCCGTCAGCAGAAGGGGCGCCGCCGCGGGGCTTAAAATACAATAATACAACCAACCGCTGCGAAGTGGGGGAGACAAAATGAATAAGGAAAGAAATGCAGTTGAAGACCTGATTGAAACTTTCACTCGATTTGAATGTTTTAACCGTCTGAAAACACGCCTCCTGCAGGCGGAGGGTGTTTGCATGATCCTGTTTAAATCAACCTAAAATAAGAACTATAATATCTGGAGACTTAATTATTGTTGCTGCAGAAAGACAACGTTTCTGTCTTTCACGTCTTACGTCATCACGTGACGCGCGGTGCAAAGCGGGCTGGCGTGCGGTGGGCGGAGCCAGTGTATTTCCCAGTAATGGCTGCAGGAGATCAGTGTTTACAGGATCCTGTTTAAATGGATCTAAAATAAGAACCATAATATCTAGATTATTAATTATTTGTGCTGCAGAAAACTAAAAGGCTTCTGTTTTTCACCTCGTCACGGACGCTGTTGATGATGTCATCACATCACATGACGTGCGGCCCAAAAACTGTTGCAAACGTCTAAACACTCATAAAAATAAGCATATCTCAAAACCAAAAACATGTGGTATTTTGTTAATGTTTCTATATTCAGAAATGTTTTGTGTGTTTATTTAGTAACATGTTATGAAAAACATGTCAGATTTTTGTAATTCTTTTTATTTAGGACACAATTTCAATACTTTAATCAATTATTATGGTTTATTGAATTACATAACCCTCTAGCTGAGGTTGTGCAGATTTTATGGATATGAAAATAATCCAAGAAATTACATCACAATAAGCAAAAATACTGATGCAGACACTGACGGACCATTTCTGCTGCAGAGGTCAAAGGGTTAATGGGGCCAGCTCCCCACACTAGAAGGTCCAGAAGGTTCTTATCAGCGTGTTGAATGGGCTGACAGCAGCCCATTCAGTGCAGGCTGATAACAAGTTTGGGAGGTTTCAGTTTAACTTCAACATAAAAACATCGACATTTCAGTGAGAGTTAGAAAAAACATCATGGTTTAGATGTTAAAATGTTAAAAACATCCAAACTCTGGTCTCCAGCCTGAACACTGTTTTTTATTTTTTGATGTAGTGACTGTAGTATTTATATACTCACTGTCTGTGTGACAGGATTGTTTGATTTTGAGCAAAGATAAAAAATGGTTTTGAGGTGATTGTCTGATTTTTTGCCAGAAAAGTCTTTGGTTTTGTGCAGGGAGTTTGAAGATTTTGGTTTTGTGTTTCCAGTTTTGAGAAAAGGGTGGAAAGGTTTCAAGAAATGTGTTTTAAACATTTGTGAAAAAACTGTAATAAAGTGATCAATCAAGTCACTTTTTGTGATGTAAATTGCCGCGTGATGGCAGTCGCCGCAGGATTATCAGTCTGAGCGTCCCTGTCCTTCAGCCTGTCACCAGAAGCAGAAGATGCGTCCGCCGAGGAACAAAAGCGCCGCTGGTTCGATTCCCTGGGCCCGTCTGATCGCCTCCATCGCAGCGTGGCCTCCATATTCACTTTATTTACCGCTCCGCCCGTCCCCCGCGGTGTGCGGCTGCTGACGGGTGGAGGAGGGAGACAAAGAGAAAAGACAACCACTGCCTGACTCTGGATTCTGGGCGGCTGTTATTTTTAGCCAAAGCAGCCATAATTACCCGGGCAACGTCTAACAAAATTGTTCAGGCTCGGCTGGGCAATTAGGCCAGGCGGAGCAGCTAATGGAGAGAGAATTACACAGACCTTTCCCCCATTAGCCCCCATTTACAGCAGGAAATTTACTGGGAGTGTATGGACCAGCCGTGACTTCCAAACCAGATTACTGCTCTGAAACCACTCTCCCTTCATCCCTCGCTCCGTGCTCGTCCGCCACACTGTGGAAATCCATTCCTGCAAAAATAAAACGGAAGTACTAATAAAAACCGTCTCCATCCGCAGCAGCGTTTGACCAACAGCCTCACTGTCATTTCAAAGAGTCAGGAAATGAGTTTTCATAGTAAAAGTGTTTCAATTTGAAACAATTGTTTGATTGTTCACAACTTTTCATCAAAAGAACGTCTGTCTTCAACGTTTAAAGACGACGTCACTGACTCGAGGGAAAAACTGGCATTTTCAAAAGTCCCTTGACCTCTGACCTCAAGGAATGAATGAATGAATGAATGAAGTTTATTTTCAGTTAAACATTTTGTTTGTTTTTCAAGCCATAAAAATTCACAGTCAACAACCGAAAAAGGAACAGGCTGAAGCCCAAGGTTGATTTCTGCCGATCCTTTTACAATCCATTAAGATAAACCAGAATATCAGCAATACGAAAAAAAAACAAAAAAACTCTAAATTATAGTCCTTAATTAAGATAACTCAGAATATCAGCAATACAAAAAGGGGGGGAAAAAAAGTTTACTCTAAATTATTATAATGTTTACTTAATTTACACCTCCATCATCTGAATGAGAATGTGTTCTATGGGTACCCACAAATCTTCTTCCCTTTACAGACATACACACTTTATGATAATCCCATGCAGATTTTCTCATGCAGAATAAATGTGTTATTGTGGTTTATTTTAAAATGGTGTATCTGCAATGTATTCATGAACGTGTTGGTATGATATACCATGAAACACGACCTCTGCTGTATTTAACCATCTGAAATGACCGTTTTTACTACGATCAAATTCAAGACAAATTCCTTGTACGTAAAAACTACTTGGCAATAAATCCGATTCTGATTCTGATTCTACAAAAAGACTTTGTATGGTTTGGAAAAAACACCACAGATCGGGTTAGAATCCCTACTTCCATGTTGTAGATAAAGATAAAAATAAATACTGCTCACAGTTACGTGGTGGCGCAGGATGTCACATATCTACAAACATTTATTTACAGATTAATGTAAAAGTCCTTTATTTGTCTTTTACATCCCGTCATAATTACTACGGCCACTAGAGGTCGCCATCTAAAAATAAAACATCAATCAGTAATAATGCATTACTTTTTCTTTTAGTTGGAATTACTACGAACAGTCGATGAGAACAGCCTGGTATTTTAATATTTCTGCATACTGGGGTCCATAAACAGTGTTGAATTACATACATTAGGTATGAATGGAAAGATGAGACTCTTATGGATTCAATGAGCCCAATGGTGTTCACGTCTCCATAGCAACCATTTTACTGTAGTGAAACTTGTTTAAAACGAGCTGTCGTGACCTCGAGGATAATCACAGCCTCATGAAACTTTACAAACACAGACTTCAGACCTCGGACATTCAGAGGATGGAGAACTTTCCTACATATTTTCACAATAAGAGAGTTTCTGAGCAGTTTCCAGAACAGAAGAAGTGCTCGCCATCCAATCGACAAAAAAGTGCAATACTTGCAGAAATCTCCAAATGTCAAAGGTTTTTGATACCAAATCACAGCATGGAGTTTTCTGTGGGATACCTCAAGATCTCGATGTCTTAATGTGGTATTTTGACGGGATTTTTGACCATTTTTTATCAAATTTTGAGTGATCAGTGTTGCACCAAATCTGTGTAACAAATCATCAATCCCAGATATTATAGAGCGATTGATCGCATCTCAAATTGAACTTCAGGTTCTCAGTTTTTCAGATGAAAAAAAGACAGAACTGGGTCTCTGTGGGTCTGAGAGGATTAAAGGTACTCTGCTGACATTATACATTATTTCCGCGGATGAGTACGATTAATCATGACTGGTTAGAGAAAATGAATGTGGCATGTTAAGACGGTGGAGTGGCCCTTTAACTAAAAGGAACGGAAGGAGAATAAATAAAAGATGACTGAGGAAGCGTCTGACAGAGGTCCGTCTCTTATTCTGCCGTGTGTTCCAGATTCGTGTATTTCCGCTGTTCTTTCTAACTTTTAAACACGTGGTTAACGTTGTGAAACGGAGATACGTGGTTACGGTTAGGCCCGTGGTTCCCAACCGTTTTCCTTCAGGGGCCCCTTTTTTCTATCATTGAGTAAACTGACTAAAGCTGGAGATATTTAACTACGTGTACTACGTGAACACATGACGCTGCCTCGCAGATCCTGCATCCGTTTTCTCTGTGGACGTACTCAGAAATGAACACGAGGCGATGTGGGTAAACAGCATGTATATCTCCAGCTTTACTGACATCTTTTATGGATATTTCATATTATATTCAATGCATAACAATAACAGAACAAGAACAACTGATAAACTGAACAATTAACACAAATAGTGAACACAATAACTGCAGAAGTTTGTGTAAAACGAGATGTTTGATGAATTTTGAGCAGATTATTTCCTGTGTATGTTGCTGAAATGTAAATATCTTCTATGCTGCGTTGTTGTGGGCAGCAGCGCTGTGTGTGTGTGTGTGTGTGTGTGTGTGCACAGACGTCATGCAGCTGACTTCTTTTTTCTCGAAACATTACATATACAACCAAATATTTGTATATCATATCAGATAGTACACTGTAGTAAACTGCAGTCAATTTGTGATGATATTCACGATATTATCCTGATAATGGAAATTCACCATCAACTTATTGTGAGTGTTTTTTATCACGACCCACGATTCAATCCATTATTGATTGTGTTGTTGTGGTTTGTGTAAAGCTGGACTGCGTGTGTGTATGTGTGTATGTGTATATGTGTGTGTGTGTGTGTGTGTGTGTGTGTGTGTGTGTGTATGTGTGAGATACCTGTGGATCTACAGAGCTGCTGCATTAATGATGAGGATGGAGGTGAGGAAGAGGCTGCTTCTCCACAGGTGGAGGAGAGGATGAATATGAAACACCTGCATGTGTAATCTACTGACACGTGCACACACACACACACACACACACACACACACACACACCCTCCCTCCTCCTCCTCCTTCTTCTTCTTCTCTTAGTCGTAGAAATTCACCGCCGAGGCTTAACAAAATATCAAAGACACAAAAGAAAGTATTAACAAGGCAAAAGTTCTTGATCCCTTTTTCGAAGATGAAAAAAAAAAAAAGGAAAAGCAAAGCAGCAGAGGAGATTTCCATTCCAACATTAATTCCAGCGCTGGTGAATTTCCAATGTCGGCAGCCATTAAGGCCTGTCAAATCAAATGTGACACCGGGGGAAGGAGAGAGAAATATTCAAATCATCTTTCAAATCTTTTTGCAGAGCTGCCTCTGAGAGCTGTTGCTTCGCCGCTGACAGCTCTGACAATTAATTTATGTCTTACAGATTATTCCATAAACCACCGCTGACCCCCGAGGACGTGCACGAGCACACAAACACACACAGACACACACACACACGCACGCATGCCACAAATACCTGCTGGAGGGGGCGGGACACTTTCCCTCCGAGCGTCAAAAACATCAAAAGAGGCCGAGCCGCCGATACGCCACGAATACTGAATCACTTTGTGAAATTTAACAAGTTCTGCGTGAATCACCAAGTACGGCGAGATTTGTATTTTTTTTGTGGTAATTTGCCAGGTCTGCCGGGGCACCTGTGGATATGTGGTGGGATCAGAAAGAATACACTGCGCCTCATGCACATTCTCCTAAAATTATCTTATATTTTCTGTTACGAGAAAAACATTTGAATGATGGTAAAATGAATTATAGTCATCAACATACTTTAGTTTGTTTTTGAGTCACAGAAGTTTGGCACTTTGGATAGATTCAAAGTGACACCACAAACTAAAAACTCCCTCGCTCCTGTGTGGTGAGGCCTGGAGGTCTGAAGTTTGAAACAGGTGTAGTTAAGTACATAAAATAGATCCCCTTGCGCGTCGGGATTCTACATCACCCTGTCAGGATCTATTTTCAATAATGACCAGTTCTTCTACATTATCCCGCTTATTACACGGCTACTTACTCAAGAAATCAATCA
>JAOVVB010052234.1:0-14662 GCA_028570985.1 Heterobranchus longifilis
GCAGCCCCACGCGCCTTCTGCACAACAGAGAGAGACAGGGATGAGGGAGGAGCTACACACACACACACACATGCACGCACGCACACGCACACACACACACACACACACACACACACACACACCTGTAATACCGGGTGTGTGCAGTCTGTTGTGCAAAAAAAGCACAGGAGGTTGTGTATCTGTAAGCTGCTTGACCTTGTGTTATTGTGAAATTAGAGACTGCATATGGAATGCATGAATTCCTGCTGCTTTATGAAGCCTACAGGTATTTAATCAACTCAAAGGGAAAGACCTTACTCATGCTTCCAGCTGCAGAGGGTGAGCTGATGCTGAGAATCATCACAGTACTGTACTAATGGCATAAAAGGTTGTATTTAGATGTGCATTTGAATCTGATTTAAAAAAAAAAATTAAAAAAAAATATATATATATATTAAAAATTACACTAAAGCATTTTTGTGATTTCAAAGAACAGTGTCCCCCCAACTAAACAGGATGTGGTCTGAATTTTAAGTCAAAATTGGTACAGAATTGCACCTGCTCCAGCTGATGTGCATTAACACAACCTCAGCTGTGTGTTTTCATTTGTTTGTTTGGCCAGAAAAGTGCAAAAACGTTCTTTGGGTGTTAAAGCACATTGTGTTGTGCTTTTAAAAGTCTAGCTTCCCACTCTGTGTTGATATGTAGTCCGGACATATACCGTTTGTATACTGGGAAGCAGAAGGCATGCTTTGACACACATCAGTAATCATCAGTAGTCAATCATCATCGTCATAACAACAAAAGTAAGAAAATAAGGCCCAGGTAAAAAACAAAACAAAACAGAATAATTATTTAGTGCTGCACCAGGAACATTTGCCCCCTGGTAGCACGAATAGAATAAAATGAGCATTTTCTTTGGGAATCCTGTGTTCTGTGATCCTTTCAAATGTCACACAGCATACTCATGTTTATCATATTTATAAAACCATATGTTGATTAGTCCATCTTTACTTGAAGTGCTTACTAACTCACTGCTACTAAAAGCTTTTGTGGACCCCAGGAAGACTAGCGCTCGCCAAGGTGTCTGCTAATGGGGGTCCAGTTAATAAACTAAACTGAACTAAACTGAACTAAAGAGGTACATTGTATTTCTCACTTGTGAAAAGCATGATATGAATTATGTCTTCATTGCAGAGTGCTCAGCTCAGCAGGATTGTCAACAGTCTGATGCCTCCTCTCAGCTTTTCACCGCTATCTAAACAACCACACACCTGGAAAGGCAAGAGAGCCTTACGGTACGATTAGAAAATGATTATTGATGCATCAGCATTTTTATTCCTATACATGATTTAATTTTTTCTCACTGTGTTACTACTTTTAAAACATGGCATATTTGTAATGATCTACAATTGAAAGAACAGATGGATTTCCTGTCATTATCTTTTAGTTGGACATAACTTGCAATAGGGGTGTAAATGCATTAATAATTTATTTTGAAAAATGTAACGGTGGCTCATTAGCCATAATTCTTACTGTAACAATTAAGGCACTCAAAAGACCTTTCTGTATCGATTATTAATCTTTCAATAGAGAACTGCGATGCGTCTAATAATCGAGATTTTTCCCCACTTCTACAAATGATCAAGGTTGAAAGCATGCCTGTTTGTAATGTAACCCAGTGAAACAGCCTGGTCGGTCGGCCCCCCACCATCTGGCCTGACTTGAATCATCCCTTCATGTCTTTCCTTCCTGCTGCCTTTTTAACTCTCTCTGTCTGGCTGTGAAGATAAAAGCCACAAGATAAAAAAAAAAAACCCATTCTGCTTATTTATGCATGTGACAAGGTTTGTTTTTGGTTGCTATTCTAAACCAGCCACAAATAAAAATTTGCTTTTTGAGTACTTGTGATCTCAGCATGATCCCTGACATTTCCATGACCTCACCTGATCTCATGCCTGCAGGGCTCAGAAAGGAGACGATGTGTTTGTGCCTGGGAGCTCTAAGAGAATGAGACTGGGGACCAGGAGGCTCTTCAAAGCTGATGTGTCGTACGTGTGCGCCCGGACTCGACCGCTGGTCACCTACCGCAAGCCTAAACTGTTCACTTTCAACACCTGCAACCCCAGCAGTCCGCAGGTAGGCACACATGCAGTCTCATCCATTTCCCTAACTTTGCATCGCCAGGCTAATTGGAAATTTGAACAGCGCAGACCTCTGGATAAAGCTGCATCCAATCACAGCAACGAAACTGAGGTGGCAGGTATCAGCACCTTTGTTTATACACAACACACACAACACCGTTACGTTAGTTAGGTTTCGTTTTTAGTTTGTGGTGAAAGTGGCTGACAGGGAAGAAAATGGCAACCTGGTCTCAAACTTTCTCTAATTACTGCTACAACGTACACTAAAATGTGTTTGTGAAAACATTTTCGGCGAGAAATAGGCAATACAGTAACAGAATATTGATTCACATTTGATCAGCACTGCCTAGTTTGACAGACATTCGGTCCTCTGCCAGTCATCGTCTTAAACCCGCCCCATATGAAATAAACGGTTGTGATTGGATCTACAGGTTTTGAGTTGATTGGAAATCTGTTTGAATGGGAGAGAGGCTGGACGGATCCTGCAGGAGAAAATGAAACGTTGGCTCAGGGGGTAACGGCTATGATTTCCCAGTCTGTCCATCGGAACCATTTACATACGCACACATGCACATTCTCTGTGACATGACGCAGACCTGGACACATTTCTCAGTGTTTGTCTTCCTATAATTAGAATAAAGAGAGGCACATTTACACATCCCCCCTCATCAATGGAAGTCTGTCCCTGCTGTGTTTTTATTTCTGGGATTATTTGCTATTTCAATTCCAATTTGTCCAGTTAGTATTCTAACTTGTTTATTCCATATGCTCATTTATATCCAGAAACTGCTCTGTGCTTCTGAAACAAATCAATTTCCCCACAGGGATGCATTAGTGTCTATTCATTAGTGATATCCATGTACCTGCGCAGTGAAGGCGGGTAGATAATGGATGGATGCTAAAATACAGTTGCATTTTGACCCCTCTCTATTCTGAGGACGTGACAGTAAAGACAGTAATGAAGATGACACCAGCACTATGCCTAATTACTGTATTGCTGCCTAACTGTGCTTCATGCAATGACTTCTAATTGTAGACCCACTTTGTGTTTTTTAATATGTTTTGAAAAGCTGATGAAAATGTGTAGAAGTTGTAAAAGATATCCATTAATTTATTTCATTGCAATAATTCATGTCAAATGTAGCCTCAAAGCAGTTGCTCTTAATCGGGCTTCAGTGTCGGAATGCCATATCACTAAAATAGTTCCTCAAATTAAAGAGGAATTAATGTTTAAAGCTGCACAGCTGCTTTTCATTAAGCAATAATATCCCTTGGATTTGCTTCCAATAAACAAGTGCATGTGATTATTTTAAAGCTCTAGCCTTTATTTAGCCAGGGGACATTGCTATGTTCTTGCCAAGTCAAGTATCAAGTGGTTGGCGATGCCCTGCTTAGCCTCAGTAATACAAACTCATACACTATCATTGTACAACATTGCATACACAGTACTTTAAATTGCTTTGTGTGAATTTTTTGTGATATTTATTTAACATTGCACTAATCAATATTTTGTGTTGACAATGGATCAAATGATCATCTCCTCTGTCAAGACCCATGTGCTGCCATCATTGGAGCCCTCAGTATTTACTTACATGTCACTAAGTCACTGATTATGTGCAGTATTCCTACAACACACGTCATTCAACACCTCAACACACTCCTTATCTGTCATACTGCACCTTTACTGTACTGTTGCTGCTTTGCATGCTCCTTAGTTGTATTTTTTTTTATTATATATACTTCATATTGCTTATATTTTTGTATTTATGTTGCTTAGATTCTGTACTTTTTATCACTGATATTTATATTCTCTTATTTCATTCATGCCTTATTTTTTTCTTTGTAAATATGCGTGCAGTCTTTAATACATTGCACCATTTGAGGCTAATAGAATAGAATAGAATAGAATATATCTTTATTGTCCACCATGGTGGAAATGTGTCTCCGGGTCACCAAACACAGGAATCAACAACATAAAACATAAAAACAGACAAGCAGTTAGTAAAAATTACACGCACATTAAAAAAAACAAAAAACAGTTCATGTCTGTGGCTTAAATCTCATCAGTCATTTTGCTGAGTTAGGAATATTACACTTGGAATATTACACTTGGGAAGAAGGACTTCATAAATACATTTGTGGTTGCCAGAGGGACTCTATAGCGCCTCCTGGAGCTCAACAGCTCCAACTGGCTGAAGATAGGATGGGATCTATCTGCCAGGTTACATAACACTTTCTTCCTCGTCCTTTCTGTAAAAAGTTCAGTCAAGGGCTTTTGGGGTTTATTTTAATTCTATTTTGCTCGCTATTGACACACAATACTTGAGAGTTTATTCTGATGCAATTGCAATTTCGTTACGCTTGCATAATGACAATAAAGTTCTTGAATCTGAAGCATTTAGCTGCTTAAGAGCCAGATATTTTTCTCAGCAGTTGATGGAGACTAAAACAGAGCTAAAAGGTGAGTGGGCTATTTGTCAGGTGGCCAGAAAAAATGACTTCAAATGAATGAGGGTTCTTGTGTATGTTAGGTTGTGTTCTAGTTCTGACCCACATTTAAAATAATACTTCTGACGGTCTGATCTTCATGTTGTGACTGAGGCGGTCAGAGAAGACTTTGAATCAATGTTTACTATCATAGAAACGTAAGGTGTGAGCCTCATTTTCTAACTAGCTCTTCACTTCTCATGTACAAACCCAACATTATGAAATGATAACATACCACTGGAGTTTCATCATCTTGCTGAACACCACTCTTCTACCATGGAGCTCAGAGCGATTGTAGCTGTTATAATAAGAAGCAGCACCAAGCCACCACCATTGTGATAATGCCAGATGATAAAGAAATCTCGTTAACAAGCTAATTACTTTAATCCGTGTGCTCAGAGAACAGCTTCCTTAAATCCTTATGACTCCAACAAAACACAAAGAGAAAGCCAAGTTAATACTGCAGTTAAAGAAACTCTATGTCCTGAGTTATATTATACACTCTTTAATTATACTCTCCTTTACTGCCATGAGAAAAATAATTCTCTCTCTCTCTCTCTTGTTTTCTCTTTCTTCGTGCTTCAGGACTCGGGGAGGTCCACGTCTACCCTCTCCTCTTCTCTCCCGTCATCTTCCTGTTCATGTTGTTCGTCCTGTGATCCTGTAGTCCGGTGCTCTGATCCAGACTGCAGCTCCAGTAGGACCCTGTCCTCCACGAGCCACAGCTCCACACCTCACCCTGTGTTCTCTCTTTCATTTGGTAGGAGACACATTAACAAATCTACATACAGGGTTCCTACGCAGTATGGAAAAGTATGGAAGAGTATAGAAAAATATTGGTGTGTCCAGACTTATTTTACTATATAGCCTATTCTGTTTTCTAAAATTTTAAATTCAGTATCAAATCTGAACATCCGAAACCAAATTAGTTGGTTTGCATCACAAATCAGAAATGATTATCAGAAAAGTAAACGGACTGTCTTTTCTGCGTAAGGAAACCAAATCTTTATGGCATCGTCGTTTCCATGGACACGGTGAATAAACAAGGCTGCTCAGATGCAGTGAACCATTTTTTTACAAGTCTTATTTATAAAGGAGACTAAAAAATATGGGATAATATTATTTATTCAATATGTTAATGAAAATAATATGGGTAGCAGCGGTTTGTTTACTTCCTTTTTGGGCAGAGATGTTTAACAGTGGAACGTCGTCCAACTTTCTGCGTAGTAGTGTGGACTGTACAGCCACAGTGGGTAAATACAAGTTTTTCCGAGGGCTGGCTGCACAACCCCAAATATAAAGCCTGGCTGGTGAAGGATTTCAAATGGGAAAAGAAAGCTAGATGCAAACTTTGTGTGAAATCTCCAACATGGGGGAGGCAGCAATTCTAAGTAATCTACCAAGAAGTCTAGAAATTTGAGTCTGGAATTATGAAATGGAAATTATGTAGTAACCCTGTACACAACTTTCTGTTCTTTCTTTTAAAAGACATTTGTAATGTTGATGAATGTACTGTTTTTTGAAAGGTGTAGTTCACAAGATTCAGTTATTGACTTCATATTTGACTTGGTAGACTTACTCTGAGGTGCAACACACACCGGCCATGTTGGATCATTTGCCAGCTGATGTGTGTAGCACAGCGGACGTGCCACACACACAGTGATAGCTGGACGAGAACAGTTGTGCATCCTGATGTGTTGTTTTGCATCAAGATGCTGCCAGTGTGTGGGCTGCACTTGCATAGAAAACAATGGATGTGGGTGCTTTGACTGCCGTCATACACTGTCGGTGTGTGTTGCCCTTGATTGCATGCTTGCATTTAGAGATGTGGTGAGTAATTGATCATAAAAATGTTATATTGCTGAAACTGTTTTGACCGCATACTCAAAATTGTGTCATGTTCTTCCAGACACTCCTCTGCCCCACCACTTAAACAGGGTCCTGGCCAGAGAAGAATGGTCCCTAAAGCCTTTGGTTATCAATGTCCAGCCACCCAGTGTAGCACACAGACGCAGCTCCACACCACTGCACAACAGTAAGATCCTGCCCTTTACCTCTATTGATTACTGTACTGTTCTGTGGTGCTCTCCTCTCTTACGTCTGCTCTCTTTTGCTCGACGTGTACTTCACTTTTGTTTTTTTCATTGTGAGCAAGACTGTAACCATAGACTGTAAAAAAATAATAGACGCAAGCATCGTGATGTCACCCGTTGGTTTGTGGACTACCGTTGCCTGTCGTCATCTTGGGCTTTTGAAAGTGGACGTTACGGGGAGCAGGGACGCGATTGAGACCATAAACTCATCACGAAACCGTTTTCCCATTGACTTGTATACAAGCGGAAGTCTTTTTGCAATCAGTGGAATCGCCCTCTGCTGACCATAAGAAAGAATGCAAGTTCCAAGGCACTTTTCAGTCCCGGGAAGCTCGGTCCACTATTTCTTCTGGTCTGTAACCTGCTGTGTTGACGTCAGTCTACTGAAGATGACAGGAAGGCAGAGGTGGTATTTAAAAGACTGCACCTGCATTCTTGTTGTCGTTATTCATCTAACAGATAGAAGCCTCGCTGGCTTTTGATCCACGTCCCTTTGGTGGAGCTGCAGTGAAGTCTGTTTTTGAAGTCAATAGTAATTTAATGTTTAATGCAAAGTCAGCACTATCTGCTGCAGCTTCACAGTCAAAACCTTTCAAAGGTGCCTTTTATTACAATTACTGTAGCTGCATTACTGCTGCTTTGGTCCCAATTTGATAAGGCATAGCACAGAATAATGTTAGAATTTAATTGATTGGTGTTTATTTTTTCCATTTTAAACATATTATTTATAAAAAATTTGAATAATCATTATATTAACAATACATCTAAATTGTGATAGATTTTTAATGACTTTTTTTTGTTTACATTGTTTCTAACAAATAATTTAGGAATAATAATAATAATAATAATAATAATAATTATTATTATTATTATTATTATTATTATTATTATTATTATAATAAACTGACAATTAATCTTGTTTGGACAATTCTCCCATTTGTAGAGCTGGGTATCGGCACTTGATACCTTTTAAGGTATCTACCCAAATAACCCAGTACCAAGTAGTATCGAAACTTAGTTAAACGATACCTGCATTCGATCCTTTGTGTACCCAGATCTAGAAAAAAAGTCTATTTGTATGGTTTTTGTTCGCAGCCAATCACCGCAAACGTTCTTCTTTTTAACGTGACGTGGGCAGCAGCCATACAGTTTGTGGTGTGGTGAAGTCGAGCGCTGTGTATTTGTGTAAAAATAACTTGGATTGGGAGGAGTGGTGGTGACATTTTACACAACTGAATGCTTCTCATTCACATGGTGGATATCGAATGAGGTAGAAAGAAATGCTATCAAATGAAGTACTCTGTTGGTATCACTTTAAGGGTACTAGTATCATAATCTTTTAAACAATAACGCCTTACTCATTTGGTTGTAAGGAAAGGAAACAATATCACTGAATAACATGGCTGCTTGTTATCTCCCTGTGGAGCATCATAAGTGGTTCATAGCATGTCAGAAGTCCTGCTGGGTCTGTATGAGGCTTCCAGCTGAGCAGTAGATGGAAATGAAATCATGGAATTTCACCAGTGTCAATATGTGTCTTTGTGTATTAGTCTGAAGCTAATGAATGATTTACCTTTGTACTTACATGCCTCAGGCAGCTCTGGTTTCAGGCCCTTCTCCACAGTGTAGATTAATGAACCAAAACAATCAATGATTGGCTGATTTTAGAATGCACCGTTTGTCCAGGGAAGGTCGCCTAAACACTATATTCTAGATGGACATTTTTTTGTGTGTGTGTGTGTGTGGTGAAAAAAGACAAGAAGTGATGTAGTAGAAGCAGGGAGAGAGTAAAGCAGGAGACACAAAGGAGGCGGATTAGAAATTAATGAAGACGTCACTCACCCACCAGTCTGTCGATTTCCTGTCAGCTTGAATGATCTTATTCTCCTTCGTCAACAGCAGAAAAACGAGGCTGTCTGTCAAGTAAACGTCACCTAAAATAATAGCCCGGCACACGGCAACAAACCTCTTATCACAGCTGATCGTGGGTAAAATGACGTTACATAAACAGTCAAAGTAAGAAAGAGATGGAAATATGGGCAAATGGCTAACTAATGACGTTAATGAATTAATAGTTAACTATGGTAGCTGTTTGTACAGTGTGAGAGCGCAGACACTACAACACAAATGATGTACTTTATTATTGAAATCTGGATCCTACGCATCTGCACATTAATTACCTCTGCCTCTGTTGGAGTTCCAGTCATCATTGACATTAACAAAACTCAAACTAATGCTGAGATAAGAGTGTGTATGTACATGTGTGTGGTGACACAACAAAGTAACAACAACAAGAAAAAGCATCTATTAGGGCTGCACAATATATTGTTTTTTTTATCATTATCGCAATATCAATTTACGCAATAAACACATTGTGAAAGACTGCGACTTACAACAAAACACTAAGGTATTTTTTGAGTTAGTTAAAAGAAAGTAGAAAACTGCACTTTAAATTGTAAATTTCATTCTTTTTTTTATGGTGCCTTTTCAATAAAAGAATGTTGGAAATAATTCATAACTTTATTTTTTTATTCAACAAGCAGTTTGTTGTATTTTAGCAGTTTACTGAAAGAGTATCATTTTTATTATCTGTTTATTTATCTCAAGTAATATCATTATTGCGTTATTCAACACCGTTATGGAATATCATCATGCAGCCCCAGTATCTATTCAAGACCCTAAAAAACACCAGACTGTCTTTACTACAGTTAATCTCAGCATTGTTTCACCTAGTTAAGCAAAAAGGAAAAGATTAAACATTTTATATTGGCTGGGAAGTTATCTGCACTATGATTACTGTAAATAAAGCTGTTGGTGTGGTGTGAGCGAGGAACAGAAAAGTGAGAGGCAGTCACCTGGCAAAATAATAAGACTAATGGTTACGGATTAGCTTTTGTACGCTTCAACCAAAGCGTAAAATCCCTGAGGAACTGAAGGGTCGATCGGAATGAAAGGAAATTCCTGTGCTGTATTAACTGTGTGTGCGTGTGCGTGTGTGTGCCATTATTCTGTAGGTCACAAATGCAAGCAGCATGCAAGGCATCGTAAAAGCAGAGTTATGGGTCTGTCACCGATCAGGATGGCAGGTTCTGCTCAGAGTCAACACAGGAGAGCCAATCAGAGGAGGCAGAAGAGAAGACACATCCACAGGCTGGTAGAAGGTGTGTGTGTGTGCAGGTTTACTGTGAATCAGGTTGTGATTAAATGGTTACAGTGAAGACTTGATCCAGAGGAGCAGGATTGGTAATTTTGGCCATTTTGAAATAAGACATTACTTATATAACCCTTTGTTGGATAGTAAAGGTCTTGTTTATGATGTAGTGTCTGTTCCAGCTCAACATTAATTTGATGTGTGCGTGCGTGTGCGTGTATGTGTGTATTATACCCAGACGAGGAAGATGCCCTGTACCAGCTCTGTGACCCGGACAGTTCAGATGAAGTGCTGGTGGAGAGCTACACGCAGGTTTCACGCAAGCAGGCCTCACAGGTAACACACGCATATTTTTGAACGTGTATAGACCTACTTGTGCAACCCTGTCTCCTAAAAACTACGTTCCCATACATCTAAACTGCATTCTCATTTACATTTTGAGGGAAACATATTTTCCAGCGGCCGCACATGTCGTGAAATGGTCGCAGTTTTAAACACGTGGTTAACAATGTGAATTGAAACAAAGCTACTTGGTTAGGTTTAGAAAAAAAAAAAGTCCTGTGTTTGTTTGATGCGTCCATCCACCCCCACCTCCTCCATACACAGACTTTGATTAGAAATGTATTTGTGATACGTCAAAGACAAACGAAATCCGGCAGAAATTTCTCCTCGAAATTTCCCTCGAAACGTAATTGAGAATGTTGTTTAGTTGTAATTTTTAGGAGACAGGGCTGACTTGTGAGAACCCTCACTGACATATGTACAGTAATGCTCAAACCCTAACCTTTAACCCCAAACCTAACCTCAAACCTAATTACCGACCGTGACCCGAAAACCGGGTCAAGATTAGAATTAAACTGGCTAACGTGCATATGAGTTAAATATGAAAAAGCTTCTCAGTCTACAACAAAAAAACCCACGGCAACCTGGTGATGTAGAAGGGCTTTGAATGTGTGAGCACTTCTGATTCATTGGTGTGAACTGTCACACCATGTTTCCTTTTAGGGCTTTGTTCGCAGACGCCAGGGAGAGAATGTGTACAACATCAACAACATTGTCATCCCCATGTCTCTGACTAAAGTGGAAAAGCTGCAGTACAAAGACATCCTGACACCCAGGTATGGAACAAAGCCTCTAACAGAGCTGGATAGAGTTCTTAAGGTCCTGGGTTTTGTATTTGTCTCCAAAAAAATGAATCATAATGTTTTGATCGTGCCTTTCCTTATCCTTATGTGTGTAGTTATTTATTAACTGTGTTTCATTTAAAAATCAGTGCTTGATTTATTTTGTCCCCCAATTGATTTTGGGGTGTTTCGTGCACTTCTAGTACATAACAATATCACTAAGCTAAACACACTGCTTTTACTTTGAAAGAGAAACATGCTTAGACTTCAGACTCCAAGGGGAAATTCTTTGCATGCATTGCAACCTCAATAGCACAGGACATCACACTCAGTCACTGCCTCACCCTCCGGGTGCAGGGACAGAGCACTGAGGTGCAGAAGGGCTCGCTTTAGAAAAATCCTGATCCCCACAGGCCACAGCCACGATGTGCACCGCACGCTGTCCACCATCATTGTCCGTCACATCAAAAAGTCTGTCTGTCTCTGCAGTTGGCGGACGATTGACACCACATGTCTGATGAACAGTGAGGCAGAGAAGGACGAGGACAATGAGGAGGGGCAGGTAGAGTCTCATCCCTTTGGACATGAGCTGTTTATTGTCATTCGTGAGGAATATATCATCTTTATTTCTCTGGATATGTGTGTGTGTGTGTGTGTGTGTGTGTGTGTGTGTGTTTCAGGTGGAGGATCTCGCTAATGAAGTTTTTGCCCAGAGACACAAGGACTTGGAGCAGAAAGAGAAATTGCGCTGGCCGTCATGGGGAAAGAAAAAATGCTGCATGCGTCCTAAAAGGTGGAAACAAACACACACAAATATAAATACACAGACACACAGGCTCAGAAATGCAGCGTTAATTTGAATACTGTAAACATCAGGTGATAGGTGGACTACGTGCGACAGGTGTGTTGGAGAGAATGAATCGACTTTCTCAAACATCAGAAATGTCGGGCAGTGTTTGTCACATTTCATGCTTTTATCAGAAGATTATAACAAAGAGATGCATTTGACAATTGGATTCTAAACTGACTGTGGCTGTTTTCACATATGAACTCCGGACATGCAACTACATGGGCTGTACGAGTGATTTAGGAGAACTTGCCGCACTCATCAATTTTCTCTTTTTTTGAATCTCTTAGGTACAATTTAGAAGTGATCCAGACCTGTCGTGTGCAATTACTCTGCTGTTATTTAAACCTCCGTTTTTCACTAATTGTGAATTAATTTGAAGCAATTTTTTGAGTTTGAAAATATTAGAAATATAAATTACATTTCAAAATGATGTTGTCATTATCGTGTTTGACTCTGCAATTCAAATTAGAATATAATTCTAAATGTATTCATAAACCCTAATGATATCATCATTAATTTAAATTGGCTTTTGATAATGTTGTAGAATATTAGGCTACAATATCAAAATGAACAAATCAAAGCTATGTCATGAACGGCTCTGCAGTGGGTTTTTTTTTTTTTTTAGTGACGGTACGACCCTCAGGTGACACGGCATTAACGGCACTCCCCTCCGTGTCTTTAGCAGGTCCTTTAATTCCACTGCTGTTAAAATATAAACTTTTTTTTATGGCTTTCTGAAAGCAGGACTTGAATCACAGAGCTCGTGCATGTGTGAAAGGCGCTCGTCTGTGCGGCTGCAACTATTGCACACTTGGTCTGTTTGTCTCTGTGCATGCAGCCCGTGTGAAAGGGGGAATGTTGTTGTGTAATTTCCGAGTGAAGTTTCACGGGGTATGCTTGTTTTTTCATTCCAGATCTGGCAGCAGGTTGTCGGGCAGTGGGGGTGGGATGTGCACATCAGGAGAGGAGAGCTCTGTGGAGCTGAGTTGTGCTCAGCTGGATACTGATGAACAGCAAAGCTCAGAGGAGTGGCTGGTAAGATCAAAAGCAACCACAGCTGAAACCTCAAATCCCCCAAACAAACTTTGAATATCAGAGTATGATGATTCAGGTGCCACAGGGGGGGAAAATCGCACCGAGTCATACACAGCAATTTCCTATTGGCTGTTATATTATGATGCCATGTCTCCAAAATAGAAAATGATGGCTACATCACTCCAACCCCTAAATGTTGCTGAACGGATATTTTCTGTATACATCTGTGTTATTTGTGCTTCAGAAGTATAGCGTGGCAAAAATGCGTTGCAGACTAATCAATACTATAAAGCCTAGATGCATCCTTGAGAGCCTACACAGATACTTGTCTCCACTCTGCTGCAGTTGATGACGCTCTGATTGCCGTGCTCGGCTCCACTTCTCTCTGATTGGAGAAGGAATGAGTTGCTACTAAAGCAGACTGTCCAAATCAACTGTCTCCACACCACAAATATCCCTACTTCACTGCTGTGCACTTCTCATGCACTCCAGCACCCTATAAACCCTGATTAAAGCACAACCTTTGATTTGTTAAAAACAAGCATCAGAGCCATGCACCCCTATTTTTTTTATTTATTTAATTTAACCTTTATTTCACCAGGAGAGTCCCATTGCCATTAAGAATCTCTTTTTCAAGAGAGACCTGTCCAAGACAGGCAGCAGCATAAAAACACACACATAGTTACAGACAGAAATCACAAAACAGACAAAAATTACAATAAACTAACAAACAAGCATAGGGAACTCACATTTCAAAAGACAAATAAGAGTCAGTTACATCACCAGGTCATTTTAAAAACATTGGCATCTTAATGAGTCTGCCTCTAATTCTGTGAATGAAGACACTGAGCAGAAGTATGCATGTATAAAAGATCACCATAATACAACACAGCTTAAAAAAAACAAGTGGCAGTAGCAAGTCACTTTTTCACATTGAAAGAAAATCACAACTTATTTTGAAAAATAAAAACCCAGTTTTACCAGGTACTGCACAAAGTGAGGGAGTCATCAAGCAAAATACACAAATACCCTCATGATACAGCCTGCAAAGGGACAGATATTGGAAAAGAGCAATTATCAGAGTTTTGGACATTATTTCATAATTTTAACACATGTTGCACATTCTTTATGTATCTTACAAACTTTTAAGCATATGTAAGGCTCCGTACATAATTGATTGATCGATAAATGTGTTCTCATCCTCCATAGAAAGTGATACATATTGGGGCAGGACGATTACTCCACTTTTATTTTCAATTACAATTTTGGCTTCCAACGATTATGAAAACAAGTAGTCGAGATAAAATTATTATTATGCCGCATTCCATTTCACAATGCATCCCTTTCCTTTGCAGTGGTGCGTTTTCACTGAGTTACTGACTGGAATATGTTGGAATATAGTTTACTGAAATGTTGAATATATTTTTAGGACTTTTCAGTAGGTTGAGACAGTGCACTACCACATATTTTATTTAATTTATTTTGGTCTAATTTATTTGTATTTATTATAGAAGAATACTTTATTTATCCAGAGGGAAATTAAATTATTATTATTATTATTATTATTAATAATAATAATAATAATAATAATAATATATATTGAATATTATATTTATGTAGTTTTCAGTAGGTTGTGTAAGTGCACTAATGTTACAACATACAACATGTTATTTATTTTGATCTAAATTATTTTTATTCATTATTTATTTTATATGGATATATATTTATATATTATGTATTATATTTATTTATCTAATTTTTTCCTTCTTTTTTTTTTCAGTTGATATATTTTTAGATCG
>JAOVVB010052252.1:0-14660 GCA_028570985.1 Heterobranchus longifilis
AAGCTTGGGCCTAGTGTGATGTCATCTTGTTGGTAATTAGTTACCCATAATCCCCCTCACTCTCCTTTCTAGAAAAAAAGAACAGTAATAGGCAGAGAACAGTGACAGGATCAGAGAAATGGGCTTTTAACTAACATGCAAAGTGATGAATGGATTGACCACAATGTAGACTAATGGAGCCGTGGAACTAATTAGGCCGAGCAGAGCTGTGCTTAAATGTAAATGGATTGAGCTGGATGAAACTAAGGAACAGCTGAGAGAATGATGAGGTCCTTCACTTGGGGGTCAATCAATGGCCAGAAAACAGAAAACACAATATTTGGGCCTCTGTGAGGTAGACAAGGGACAATATGAAAATGTCATGTCATGATTATCCTGGCCAAAATAATTGCGATTCACAATATTATCCAGATAATCATCGAAATATGCTTAAAACTCTCAAAATGGCACTAAAACGTACTGGAATCACTTTACCTTACATTTAGTTAAGAAACAAATATTTGTATTGCATCATAGGTAGGACGCATCTTTTTTTTGTGTGTGTGAAAAATAATCAACCAACTTAAATAAGGTAATCATAAGTTGCCCCTTATTAAAAATCTCATTAAAAAATCGCAGTGGAACGAACTTGCAGTGAGAGCAGAATTCACAGAGAAGCCCAGTGGAAATGCTATCTACATGCATGCAGCCTATTAAATGATCAAATTTGTTGTTGATAAATACATGCACAGCGATGTTAACTGTATGTGCAAAAAACACTTTAACTTTCTACTTCTTCCTTTAATAGGCTACGTCAAATTAGAAGATGGATTTTCTGTAAGATAAAATAAATTATACTTCTAATTCTGTTACTTATGGACTGTGGCTAAATTAATGTTATGTTAGAGGACAAACGGTCAACTCACTCGTGAGGATACTGTATTCCCGATTATCCCGATAATGGAAATTCACCACAATCAACTTATTGTGGGTGTTTTGTATCGCGATCCGTGATAAAATCGTAGAGCATCCCATCCCTGCTGTCAGGTCGCAGCCAAGAAGTATTTTGTCTGTTAGAATTCAGGAATTGTTGCATGCATGCAGTACATCTGTATTTATGCTCGGATGTCTTACACATACAGCTCCTCCGTGTCATTGATACATATGGCCGACTGCATGACTTTGCAGAAAAGCTGTAATAAATCTCTAATCATTCTGGTCCCTGGTGCCCAGCTCTCAGACCCTGCAGCTTGGCACCTACCACATGTTTGCTGGCGTGCCCTCTGACTTTGCGGTCCGTGTAGACCGCTTCTGTTGGCCGCGCCTCAAATCTGCTGCTTTCACCTCAAGAATTGCCGCAAAAGATAATTAATGCGCTCGGCTACAACGCGTAACCTGGGGTTGCGCTCCTCACATGGAGCTGTGCTCCTCTGCATTCATTCAGTCTTTATGGCCACGCTGTGACCTTGTAAACATCTGTGGAGGGAAGTAAGTGACGGCACTTTGCAGACTTGGCACATGCATTTTCTCTGTGTGTTTGTCTTTGCCTGCTATGCTTCAGCTATGTACAGCAATTATTTAGTGAAAAGAGCTTCCTAGCTTGGGGACCACAGGGTGAGAAGAGCAATAACATCCACTCTTGATGCCTACCGGTTGCTGGGATGCAGTTCGTGCCCTCCGTTTGGTTCTGTAGGCGCTGCACATCCCGGAATTAATGCGTGCAGAAATGCAAATAACCCACCCCAGTAAAAGTTGACATTGCCTCCTCTGATAAATTTTTCTGCTGAGGTAAGAGACAATTTAATGCAGAATTAGAAGTCACTCTCCGCCACCATTTACATCCTTAATTAGCTGTAATTTCTCTGCACCCATTAGAGAGAGAGAGAGAGAGAGCAAGAGAGAGAGAGGACACAATAGAAGAAGAAGAGGTTAAGATGAGAGTGTGTTGCTATCCCCGGTGCCAGGATGGTGTGTGTCTGTTTGTGTCAGAGTGTGTGTGTTTGTGTATCAGTGTGTCCTCCCCGGCTAGGTTGCCTTTTGTGATTGATACACGTCTTGCTCAGTCACCAGCCATTGGCACTGGGGTGGATGTAAACACTGATTAGAGGGAGGAAATGAGGCCCTCACTTTGTCCTCTGTGTCAGGGAGCACTGCGGTGGCTGTCTCTGTTTGTCTAGTTCTTTCCACCTGAGCACGTTTCAGAGGACACCGTTAGCTACGCTTTATAGCCATTATTTAGATAGCGACACAACGGGATGCTCCTTTTGCTCTTTGACTGACATGCCCAGCCATGTGCTCAGCAATTCAACTCCCTGCATCGGACAAAGTGCCTGCAACTTTGTGAGTGCACAAAAAATGATGATGTGTCAGTTTGGTATGAAGGAGAGGTTGGACAGGGTCACTGTTGATTTGATTGGAATCCACAATGAGGAAGCTGTAATTTTACTTTCTGTCAATTTAGTGTAAAAGTTTATTAAGTGTTTTACCGCAGTTACACCACTCTATCTTTGTTATGCATTGTATTTGCAATTTATTAATTTCACAACTTATTTACAGTTGGTTATATTTGAGTAAAAACCCAGACAGATTCTTGATATTGTTTTTCCAATATCACAAAATGCATACAAGCAGTATGGTGTGCTGTATGTTCACGTTACTGGTTATATTTCTGGATATTTATCATACTGTTTACCTGTAATGTTACAATACATGCAAATCATGAAACCGGATACTTTCCCCTTATGAAATTATGACAAACCATTCAATTTGGACAACAAATCAGCTTCAACTACTTTGGTGGCGCCTTATCAGAAAAAAGGAACAGCACAGAAAGAGTGCTGCACAGAAAACATTTTTCTTTCTTTGCCAGGAAAAATGAACTGTCAACATTTAATGATAGATATTTGCATTGTGATACAAATCGTGTCCTTGGCCCTAAACATAAGATATAGATCCATTTATAATGAATTCAGATAAAGTGTCCTTTTTGCATTCTCGCTCTAATGGATTTGTGGAGCCAGCGTCAGTGACCCTGGTGCAATCGACAAAAACCTGCACCAGTGGATGATCAAGACAGACATCTATCATTTCCTCTCACACCTTCTAAGACGTCGCTGATACTTAGGTGCAAATGTATTTTTTTTTTCCAACTAAATGTATGTGTAACTTCTGCAAGCTGGCTGACTTTTTTTCATGGTGTTGTGAGAATGTGAGGAAGAAAGGGGGCAAAAAGACATTAGATTTTTTTTCCATCATTAAGCTGTGTCTGGGAGATGATGTGCTAGCCGTATGTGGTCCAGGGGAAGTATTTATAGCCCTGCTGGAATCTTGCTGTGCTGCGTTGATAGCAGAGATAATGGGAGAGAATGGGACGCAGCGAACTGTTCTAATGACACCAACAAGACAAGAGAACAGCGAGGATAAATAAATGTTAGCCATTTTCTCTCGCACATCATTTGCATTTTTTCTTGTTAAGGTCACTTATAGACTCAGACAATAACAACGAGGGAAAAAAAGCTCTTGCCGAATATAAAATCAGAAATAACAAAAACAGAACTACTTAGTATGCGAGTAATTGATTTTATTTCCTAATAGTGTGACATTCAGTTAAAGATAGTGCCGGTTTTTAATTTTTAGCCGCTTTAATTCCCGTATAGCTGCTTGAGTGGGTTTCCTTGTGAAAGAGGGGGAATACAAACAAGATTTCACTTCATTACACAGGAACAAACTGTACAGAAATTGCACTTACTTATGGAAATGACTGTTAAACATGCACAGCATTACGTGCTCTGCCTGTGCCGAAAACGCTGGAAACATTAAACCATGAGCACACGAGGACAGACAGTGAGCCAGTAAGGAGGACCAATTACCAGGGACTGAGTTTGAGGAGCACTGTTCCCAGGGATGATCAAAAGGGACAACTGATTAAAGAAATACATTGACCTTAAAATGGGCCTAATTTAATCAGCCACTGTTTCTGACGGCGGAAACACACTCTTAATGATAAACTGACTTTCCTTTCTTTTCAGACGCTCACTGTACTGTGCCACCTAACTCACACAGTCTGCAAGCTGCTGACAGATCTGCCAGGCTTGTGTTTGGAAAATAACTTTCATTTCATACTTCCATCTGACGACAACAGTAGTTGCAGTAACTTTGTGAAAGAGTGGGTCATTAGTGTAACCTCTGGGCCCCGTTTTGCAGCCGGAAGGTAATGAGAGACAAACAGCATGGTCAGCAGTCGGCATAAGTGCCGGGCTTTATGGGCAGTGTGTTGTGTCCCAGGTTAACACTGATGCCACCATTTAGAGCTCTGTGTTTTAGCACCCGCCTGCTAATTGAGATGACAAAGGCCATAACAATGACATTGTTGGCCAAACGGCCCTCTCTAGACCCGCGTCTGGCTCCAGTCAAGGACGTCCAGCAGGCTGTAAGAGCAACCTTGGAATTTAAGATGGTGCCTGAGACCTTATGTGTATCTCAAAAACAATTAGCACGGCTCAGGTGGGCCAACACACATTCTCAGACCCTTTTAAGTGCCAGAACTGCACCCGTTTGTTTTGTTTGTTTTACTTAAAGTCACATAAACCACATCCTCCACGCACAACAACCGCACATAAACGGCTCTGGAAAAAGCAACTGGAATGGATATTGTGTTGTTTTTTCAAAAATCAAGTTAGATTACCTTATTTGTCATTTATGCTTCTCATTTACACACTGAGGCATCCTTGTATAATAGGCTGCTGCTGTAATATGAAACAACATCAATTGACACCCCATAAAACATATATAACGTGTTAACAAGAGATATAAACAAGGCCAGCTGTTGAATTATCTTTGACTATCCTAAAACTGTGTTTGTGATCAATTAAGGCTCAGTCTCACAATTTCACATTGAAAACAGGATGTCTTCTGTTACCAATCTAATAATAGTAATGCATATGGCGAGTGTTTTGATTAACATAATGGAAAAATAGCCCACATAATTTATCTTCTAAGTCCGAGGGAGAGAAAGCCAGATTGGAGCCTGAGGACTCAATCCACCTCAACATATGCTGCCATTGTAAGTCTCTGAATGTGGAGTATCTCGAGCCTCGTTCCCATGATATTTATTGAAAAACATTTGACTTTATGAGCTGCATACTTAATGAATGCCTATCGATGCTGCGGCTCAGCAGATGAGGCTATAATTCTACATATAAGTATCGCAATCACACGCAGGTCTGTAATGTTGTTTCTAATTGTGATCTATTCTAATTTCTGTTTGTCAGTCCTGGACCGAGGCTGGGTAAAAGCCCGGCCTGCACCACCATTTACATTGTTAATTTGGAAGCTATTACAGAAAGATATATTAGCAGTATAGTCATTAAGGTTTACATTTTCGTTTTCTGCCCTAGGGATGCACCAATTGCCAAATTCTGGGCCGATACCGATGTTTACAATAACAGTTTGGCCGATAGCCGATGCTGATGCTTTTGTTGTTATTTAGTCTGTTTTAAAGTCATTCGAAGAGAAGATAAGATAAGATCTACTTTATTGTCCCATATAGGGAAATTTGTCTTGGGCTCCAAGCCACTGCATCACAAAACACATTCTGCCCACTGACATCGGTGAAATCAGTGAATGTCATCTTATTTGCTGATGGCATTCAACAAGGCGAATATCGGCCGATACCGAAGTTTGGCCGATAAATCGGAGCATCCGTAGTCCTAACCACATTTTTTCATGTGCATAAAAGAGACAGAAATCCTGATCTATGGGCTGACAGCTGGTCAACTTAATAAAGCGACTTTTTCTACTCTGCAACTGAGATTTAGCTTCTAACATCAGTCAGCTGTGTCAGTCCGTGTGCCATGTGGCATGGACAGAAACGGCCTCTGCTGGATAGGAATCCATTTTTTAATATTTTTTTTTATCAACCTCTTATACAGCTCCAGCCTGATGCGAGCTATGACCGAACAAAAATACAGATGAAATCCTTTGTTGCTCCGCCTCGCTGTGAGGGAGATGCTGATGTCTGGTCCAGTTTTATACCCAGCAACAGACAAACATAATTCAAATGCATTGCCTGGCTTATCTTATCTTGTAAGATGGAAAACAAAAACCTCGGAAGTAAATCTCATTCATATATTTGTCTGAAACCAGATCTGCAGTTGCTACTTAACGCTAGTCCATTGGTTTTGTCTGAGTGATTCACCTATCGGAGGAAAGTTAGATGTATTCCACTGATTGTCTAGCTGCAAGGAAAAATCCATCTTGGAGCATCCTGCGGCTGCTGGGCCTTTATTGACATATCAGATGGGACATTGGAGGAGAAATTGGCCTCATTTGTTTCTCATGTCACCTTAATGGCAGATCTCTTTCAAGGGGCAAAGAATTGACAGGCCCCCGGTCTCAGTGAGCAAACAGCCAAACCTAGTTTATTGGTTTCCTCTTGCAACCACTCTGCCTAATGTGGCTGGCGAGATCAGCCTCCAAAGTTGAAAAGATCCCCCAGAAAATATTAATCAAGTCCTCTGACTGATTGTCTTTGCATGATAAATTATCTGGAAAGGGACAGTGTTGCTATAGCCCCGGGACATTTATCACACACGTAGGCTGAGTTGGGATTCCAGGAGAGAAACGACTGCGCTGACAGAGAGGAAGGGTCAATTAGACATTTTCACTGTGGATGTACTGTATGTAGCATCTCAAAAACAGCACTTAGATGTTTTAGAGTATTCTGTTTCAGCCAGCAACGAACGACTCAGTGTTTTACATAGGGCTGTACTAATTTCATTTCTAAATCGAAAATCAATCGAAATGAGCTTTCAGTTTCAATCATCGAAATCAAAAGCTGGATCGGCGATTTAAATAAATTATATAAATTTGACCATACAGCCTTAGTGTGTAGTCTGTCTTTATAAAGAAGAATTTAAAAATGGTGATGACAGTAATAAAACCAATGATCTGTTGATCTTTACGAATCAAGACTCGATAGTCTAACAAATGGCATAAATCGAATAAAATGAAATAAAAAAAATGTAATGCACTTTTCTGTAATGTGCAATCTAATTGCACTTTATCTTTAAATTGTGGTGCAATAGAGGAATGTGCAATAACCACCCAAGCACTTTAGCACTTGCACTTTAATTCACAGACTATTAAGCACCATGTTGTCAACGACGGTCAAATGTTTCTTCCCTCGGTTTTCTTTTCTCGTCTTTTATTATGTGAAGTAATTATATAACGTCAATGCTTCTCATGTTTTTATTGAATGATGTCACGTGATGTTCTGTGAGGTTTTTTAATGAAGCAACCATGCACTGTACCCAAGCCAAATAAACAATAAAGTTTAACCTAACCTAATAAATCGAATCGTGATCTTAAAATGGAAAGTCTAATCAAATCGTGGGTTTGGAGAATCGTGACACCTCTAGTTTTACACCAAGTTTTCATAAGTTGCCCAGCTAGCTTCAGGTAACTGTATCTTCTGCAGTTGGTTTTCCACCAACCATCATCACTGTCAATACTTTTAGCGATCATTTCCCTCTGCAGCAGTGTTAGCGTCTTGTTTCCCGGCGTGATTGAAGTTTCTGTGCGTCACTTGGAAGTGAACAGGTGTCAACCTAGCACAGGCACCTCGCAGATGGCAGCATAATTAGCATTGATTCTGGCAGGCTTTCACAGGCCAGGGTCTAGATGGCCGTGACGACCAACTAACCTCCCCACCTCTTGATGGGCTACCTCTGGGACAGATCGAAGCTCATTTTACTCCGAGAGTGGTGCACGCTAAAGGACTCTTTAGTAACACACACCATCTGAGGCACACAAATCCTGCTGTATAAACAACTGACAGTGTAAAAATGCTCTTTAGTTGAGTAAAATAAGCCACCATTAGTGCTTTAGCTTATCTAAAATTAGAATGACTTGAGTTGAAGGTATTTATTTTTTATTTATTGATTAGGGCTGCAACTAATGATCATTTCCATTATACAATACTTTATTTTCTCGATTGATTGTATGGACTGTAACATGTCCGAAAACCATGAGAAATTCCCATCGCAATTCCCCAAAACTAAAGTTAATCTATTGAAACTGCTTGTTTTATCCAACCAACAGTCCAAAAAAACAAATATATTCAGTTTGTTATCATGGTTAACTCACAAAAACACAAAATATTCACTTTTGAGAAACTGGAACCAGAGAATTTTTGGAATTTGAGGATAAAAAATTGACCAAAATGATTAGTCGATTATCAGAATGTTGCAGATTAATTTTTCTGTCAATCAAATAATCGATTAATCCACTAATCATTTCAGCTCTATGGTTGGTCTAGATCAATGTATTGATCCAGAATATAGACTTATCTTAATCTAGATCCATCCATCCATCCTCTCATTAGTCCAGCATTCCTTAATACTATTTTAGATTTATTTTTCCATATAATTCTGTCAAGGATCTCAGATTGAGACTGAATATCAGTGGACCTAAGAAATTAAAGCAATGCAGTAAAATAACTGTATAAATATCGTATTATACAATGCTGATTTCCAATTGATTGGAGGATAAATATTAAAAATGTGGCAGCATCCTTCTGAAGCAGATTATTCTGTAAGTGTGTCAGCGTTCATGCCTCAGTACGCCTCCTCATGTTTGGGATTTGTATGTTGCAGATTGTATGCTGCAATAGGCCAGCCTCTGCACTTCCTGCACTTTGAAATGGATCTCATCTAATCTTATTTCACCGTGTCAAATGGCAGCATGACATGCTGTTTTACTCCGTAACATTTGGTTGTAGTGAACCAGCTGACTGCATCCGATGCGAGGAGTCCCCTTGTTATTATGAGCCACTTGTAACGGTGTGTCTGTGGGGTTGTTGTCAGAGTCGGTGGGTCATGCAGGCATGTTGGTCACTAATACAATACATAGAAAATTGCTTCTGCGGCAGACATTTGTCGTTTGTTTTCATTCTTGTATTTCCGTGTGTTCAATCCATTACAGAAACATTTTCTGTATCGCTGGACAAATTTACACAAAGACCTTTTAATAACATCCAGTGTAGCTTGAATATGGAATCATAGCAATCTAAATGTCTTTATTATAGCAGAACACAAAACAGAAACACACATGAGTGACTCATTATAGTCGGTAGCAATAATATAATTGATGATCTCGAGTGCATTTTTCCCCCAAATACTGTCAGCAGTCAGTGCTTAACAATGAGAGCCACCCGTGCTGTATACTGCACTGGTCAGGTGTCAGGATTCATTATATTTGGCTGAGATTTGCATAATGCAAGAGGCATCAAATTAAATTTGCATAATTCCTTTGATTACACTTGTTATTAAATGTGAGTGACATTGATTTACAAAATGGCCTGATATAAGGTTAATGGCTGATGTCACCTTCTTGCGCCTCTGTCTTTTCTCAATTATCACGACGCTTTGTTCAGTGTGTCATTTATGTTTCTATATCTTTAAGTATACTGTATGCATCTCTGCCTTCGCCTCTATACATTACACTGCCTCTGTGCTTGAACTAACCTCTTATACCAGGTTTCTGTAATTATGTAAGACAGAAAGTAATTTAAATAGGATGAACAGCCATAACATTGGTGTGCCCTGGCCCATTTAAGCACATTTACGTGGGCCATTATTGACAGACGGCTAAGTGTCATTTGTCAAGGAAGGAAGAATTGACAGGGCTAAGAAACGGAGTGAAGTAACGGTCAATCAGACCTACTTTACAGTCATAAAGGGGGCAGAAAAAAGCGGACAACTCCGGGGTTTCATTTTCTTCTGGGAGAACGCGTAATATCATAATACCTATTTTCATAATAATACAAACAGCCTGTAGGCTACAAAATAAGAAAAAAAAAGGCCATACTCTGTGTATCTGTGCATTGCCTGTCAGAGACAGAGGGGTTTCAATCTCTTTTCCATTTCATCCTGATAGCTCTGCCTTTTATTACCGAGGGACAGGAACGTTTCCTGAGGTAAAAAGGAGTGCACATTCCCAAGATAAAGTTGGAGGTTTACAGCTATTTCCAGCCGTAATGTATTATTCCGTTAAAGCAATGATCAGGTAGTGTTGGATGAATGGGAGATGTTCAGCACCATTACTGCCTGGCACATCAGTGAGGCATTATTACATTATCGCTGCTCTTTAGTAGGAGATTGGGTGTGTGACCGGGTTCTGAATACACTCATCCCGCTCTCCACGGCGTAAATTGCAGATTGGCTCATTGACTTCAATGATAAAATGTAAAAATTGCCAGTAAAGAGAACATAGACTCAGGTTACTCCTTAGCTGTTTGTCAACGGCAGATGTGACTCAGTTGGTGCAGAGCATGTTAAAGAGTTCCATCTCCCAGAAGTCAATGTCATTTATGCCTGAAACTGCTAAAGCAATAGCTCATCTTGTCTCTGGTGTGTCATACTACACTGCCTTTGTCTGAGATTAAAATGTGCTCCGGTGATGGGCTAAAATCCTAAAATGTCACTTATAGCCATAGAGGAAAAGATTTGCTAACAGAATGCGTTGAAAGGAGAAAAAAAAAAAACATTAAAATTTACATTATTCAATATTTATAATTACATACACTAAAGAGAGAAAAGAAAACTGCGATTTCACACAAATAATTAAGAATTACAAAACATGTCACTATAACACCTTTAGGATAATTTGTGTTTGATAATTGACAGCTAATTAATTAAATAATGCATCAGGCATCCGTCCCACAGACCATGTGTTCAATGTGCGCTTTAGTGCCACATCAAAGAAAAACCTGCAAGCATTATTATTCTGCTTATTAGACCTGGGCAGGTTATTCTGGGAATGGATACCGCTAATGTTATTTCGCATGACACTCCAGAAAAGCATTAATCCATGATAATTACCTTGGAAGGAAGCAAATAAAGACAAACTAATGGCGGGGTTGATCATCAATTTCAAACATTCGACTCAAATGCCCTACATTTTTATGCAGGAAGCGTCCAGTTGCTGTGCTTCTGCTTGGAATGCCTTTTTAAGTGTATATTATCCTGTCCTTGACTGGGGAAGTGCTAGGAGAAATCATTAAAGCAAATTAGACTATTAACATCCTAAAGAGCATTTATCTTGTGGATCAATAGGCTCTCATCTTCTTTAGAGGACCCTTTGGTGTCCTAAATCCATTACGAGCCAGATTATGAGGATAGTCAATTCATTACATGCAGATAGGCCGATAATTATTGACACCACGGGTACCAATAATAATTTCAAGAGCATATCTTTTGCAACTTTTAAATGATTTTTTAAAAACCAAAAGCACAAGTGAATAAATGAAACGTCTTGAGCTGAATTCATTAAAGTTTTCACACAATCTCAGGAGAATCCAGGCGTTCACTGAAGAGGATATTTAAAGCATCCTCTCGGAAGAAGGAAAAAAAAAAAAAAAAAGAGTCTCTTGGCATTGATGCGCTTGTCGTAGATCAAGCAACACTTCACCATATGATTTTTCCTGCTTTGCTGACTGTGTGTGAAGATGCCATACACCGGGAATGGATTGGATCTGCAGTCTACCATCACAAGATCCGCGATGCTCCAATCAACACACAAGATGTTCAGACATTTACAATTGCATCATTTTGCAGCGCCCCGCACGTGACGTCACGGCCGCCTCGTTTGTGTTTGCACGCGCTCGCATTTGTTTCCCTTGGATTTGTCAACAAGATAAATCGACGCGTGTTTTTGTTACTCTGATTATTATTTTAGGTGTGTCAAATATGCATTTGAAGACGCAGGAAGAAAAGAATAATCAGACATCATGTGGCCCAGGAGTCAACATACACAAATCAACGGAGCAGCCGCCTTTGACATGATGTTGATTTGATGAACATGATGTGGTTCCATTATCTCTCCCCGAGCCTTCGTCAGTATGTTGACCAAGAAGGGCATTGTTCAAAACCCATAAATCTCACCCCCTTACGTCGTGCCAATAATAGCCCTAAATGGGGATAAAATGACTTTCCCTTTTTCATCAGTTGTTATGCTAAAAACTGTAACCCTAAAGTGACCGCTGCCACGCATAATATGCTACACCGTTTGTTGTGCGCTGAAAAGGCGAGCGGGAGATCCTTCTGTTCCCCATATGGCCCCATTGTCTTGGTAATGCCGTACAATGCGCCCCCCCCCCGCAGAGCGTGCTCCCGGCCCTGCTGGTTGAGAATAAACTGTTGGTTTCACAGAGGCGAGCAGGAGGCCCGTGGACACAGAAGTGTGTAAGATGTGGGGCTCCCATGCGCGTGGCCGGTCGATTCCACCCCACGGCCTGCGACAAGCCAGCTGGAGAAATGGAAAGCGTTCTCTGAGCAGTGGAGGAGGAATTCTGCACCACAGCAGGATGTGTTTTGAAAAGTTTGTCAGACGCATTTTCTCGGCTTAGAAACAGAGAAAAGTGCAGCAGGACTGAATGAGCTCCTATTTAACAGCCTCGTGTTGCTGTTTCGGACGGATTATACTGGTCACCCCTTCTATCGTCACCTGTTATTGAAGCACCGCTTGATGACTCACTCCCTGTCACACACATCTCAGATCCAATTTTGAAATTCGCTGTCAATCAATTAAGGCGGCCATGAATTTTGCATTCGTAACGATGTAAAAAATAAAGCGGAGCAACGTGTCGACTCTGCATCTATTTAGATTAATTTAAAACATCATTTTTGATTTGTGCTTTTAGACACACTCCATCAACAAATAATTACAGCAACCTCCATCAACAAATAATTGTAAATATTTTAATTTATTGATTCATTAGCTATTGGCACAGCAGCAGAGCATTGCTGTAGCTGCATGCTTTGTGTGAACGTTTCCTGCATAGCTTCCTGTCTGGCCTCTGGTAGCACTGAAGCTAAACTAATCAGTCAAGGAGTTGCTGAGTAGACAACAACCACCCGCGTGCTAAAAAACAAAAACAGACCATTAAAACACTAACTGGCCTTACCAGTGTACTGTCACATTTCAGCTGCTTTTTCAACCAACACTTGGCAGTACACATGTAGAGCTGCTACTAATGATTATTGTTATTATTCATCTGATTTTTTTTTCTAAATTAATTATTTGATCTTAAAAAAAAAAAAAAGAAAATTGTGAAAAATTTCCACCAGTTTCTCAGTGTAGAGTTGCAGTGATATACTGGTTTCATGAAATACCGTGGTATGTAAACTGACGGTTATCATACTGTGTGCACTGGCTTATCTATGGTATTGGGAAAAAAAAAAAAAAAATGTTTTTTTTTTTTTTCAAAAACTAGGATGTTTTACACATACTTACATTAAAAATGCTTTTGCGTTTCAATTATAATATTGTGTTTGTTCAACTAAAAAAATACCTTGTTTTCATTCCTTTGAGGGTCATCGTAGCTGATAATAATAATGATAATAATAATAATAATAATAATAATAATAATAATTATACCGTATTATACCGTGATACCGTGATGGACAACCCTGTCTCAATGTGACGTCTTCAAATGTGTTTTTTGTTCGAGTCATATTTAATTTATTCACTTTATTATTGTAAAAGACGAAGAATGCGTTCACATTTTGGACCACAACTGAAGCTGTAGACAGTAAGTGTACAGTAAATAAGCAAAATATTTAAATGATTAATCCATTATCAAAATAGTAATCTACTAATTGATTAATTGACTAATCGTCTGCAAGTTAAAAGCACTTATCATATGCACCATGCAATACATGCATGTGTGCTTGTGTTTTTATTCTTGTATTTGCCTTGTTTTTCTTGTGTCTGTCATTCCTCTTTTGTGTCTTAATAAACATTTGGCGGGGACATTCATGAGAGCACAGTGGAGACATGGACCAGAGAGTTTGTGTGCATGGAGCTGGAGGCTTTGGGAATGTAAGGGTCACCTGCTCAATGAATATGAAGGCCCCTCTTATTATAACTTTGCCAATGACAAATAACAAACTGTTGGTATATGAAATGCTCCGTTGTATCATTTTGTGGAGGACAAGGGACATTTTAAGCTTGGCTGCCTGTACACTAGCCTTTGAGCTGGCCCTGGAAAAGCTGTTTGTTTGACCCTAAGGAGTGAGAATTGACAAAGCAAGCCGGGAGCATTTGTTTCATCTGCTAAGCCATAGATTGAAAATGATTTCCCAATGCCCCGTTTGAGATCCCCGTGAAGGGGGTCATCAATTATTTCCTGATACGTGACACAATATTGTACCTATTTTACTGACCACTGCTTTCTGGTTGGTCAGATAGCATCTCTTTTATCAGCCCATTATTGATGGTGAATGGAAGCACAGTAAACAGACCTGTGGGTTTATTTCTACTTTCTCTCTGCCAGGCTGCTGCAGCTCTGCAGGGTGAGGAGGAGTGAGGTCAATAACACACAGATACCAAAACTCACAATACAGCCGTCCTGTATAAATGTCACTATTTATTTGTCCGATTGCACAAACAATTTTTTAGAGCTGAAACAATTAGTCGATTCATCGGTTAGGCGATTAACTATTTGGATTGTTGATTAATTGTCATTTTTTTCAAGCAAAAACTCAAAAAAATTCACTGGTTCCAGCTTTTCAAATTTCTGCTCTTTGACACGTTTTTTTAAAATCAAATGTTTATTGTCTTTTTAGGCACAACATAGAGTATATTGATGAATACAATGACAAAACAGGCATAAAACTGCA
>JAOVVB010052271.1:0-14659 GCA_028570985.1 Heterobranchus longifilis
TCAAAGATGAAAGTGCTTTTAATTAAAGGCTGGTAGCAGTTTAACAAAGAAGGTGTCAGTTTTTTTTAATTCTTAATTCTTTAAAATGTTTAAATGCATGGAGTCTGTCACTTCTTCTTCTTCTCCTTCTTCTTCTTCTTCTTCTTCTTCTTCTTCTTCTTCTTCTTCTTCCAGTCTATCTCAAACAGACTGACAGGGTCAAAGGTCACAGCAACTGGAGTGTTTTAAAAGGATTACACGTGTGTATCCAGTAGCAGGATGTCACTTCTGACCTCCAACAGAGATGTTACAGATCTTTTTTTTCCCTCTCTGACCTGAAAAACCGCCTCAGACTCAGAGCTCTTCACCACCGCCTGACCTTGACGACAGAAAGCTTCCACAACCGCCGCCTGGAGAAAAGGCCACCGTTCGCCCACGGAGAGCTTTCAGCACTGGTGGTAATTGGATCGTGGTCTTGCTCGGCCCCCCGTCGCTCCTCTCTGCTCTCTCTGCTGGAGGTGTCATCATCAGCGCTCTAATAAGGCGAAGGCCACGAGCGCCTTCAGCGAGTCATTATTCACAGTAATGACTTCTCACTCGGCTCCTCGGTTACAGGACAAGTTGTATGAACACACGGGGCTGCAGTTTAAAGAGTCAGGTCAGCAGATACCAACAGTGGTGGGATCTAACTATACATGTTTGAAGTACTTGTACTTTACTTATTTCCATTTTAGGCAACTTTATACTTCTACTCCACTACATCTCCAACCCAGTCGCCAGAATAAATGTTGGCATTGTACGTTTCTGCAAACCACATTCCATGTTACATTTGTACGTTTCATGTAGCGGATATCAACATGATGTCATGGAAAGCGTATAAATAGCACGTTACTACACTTACAGGACCCCTTGATGTCACTACGGTTGCAGTTTCAAACAAAACTGGCAAAACTGGGTGGGTACGTTTCGGTAAAACATTGTGGTTTGGGTTAAAATAAGGTTTTGTTACAGAGCTGAACGATTTTGAAAAAATTCAATTATTTTGACTGATATTGCAATTGTGATATGATTTGTGATATTAGATGGAATGATCATTTTTACATAGTTATTCTTATTTTTTATTGAAAAACATATTAAAATGATCATGGTGTGAATTTTGCGAGGACAAAGACTTTTTTCTTAAATCTGTAGAATACGATTTGTAGGCCGCGACATCTCTACAGCACGACAATATTTAATTTAAAACGATATTTTGACAAACTTTTCATCTTCAACAAGTATTGCACCTCTTGCGATTTGAAAATTGCAGTAGGCCATATTGCGATTTCAATAGAATTTTGATGAATTGTTCAGTCCTAGTTTGTTAAGTAAATTACACAAGTTAGGTAATCAATGTAAATAAGAAAAGTCAGTTGTTCCCAAAGTGGGGGGTGCAACCCCAGGGGGGGCCCAGAGTCATAACAGCAGGGGCGCAGCAAAGGCTAAATGTATAAATAAATGATGCATGATTCTTGACTTGTGTTATTCTTGCAGAGAAAATGTTCAGGTTTTCGTTTACTCGATTTTTGTGATAGTTTGGGGGAAAAAAGCAATGAAATGCTGTTACACAGTACATTTTTTGAAGATGCATGCTGCAGTGTCACTTTTAATGCTGCACTCTAAATG
Source organism: Heterobranchus longifilis (assembly GCA_028570985.1). Taxonomy (NCBI): domain Eukaryota; kingdom Metazoa; phylum Chordata; class Actinopteri; order Siluriformes; family Clariidae; genus Heterobranchus; species Heterobranchus longifilis. The sequence goes on from JAOVVB010052271.1 coordinate 1,645, forward strand.
ACTTCCCTTCCTGGTGTTTTTTTTCAGTAAGATGTCACACACTGAATTCAAAGTTGTCTAAGAGTGTGTTGTACGGGTGGATTTGAGTGCTTAAAATTATTTTTATGAACAAAAGGGGGGCCCTGCAGAAAAAAATTTGGGAACCACTGTGTTAAGTTAACATGACTCGTTTGTCCCGACCTCTCATTAACACCCAGTTTGTTGGTCTTGAACAGTGGTCTGCTGCTTGCAGCTGTCTCGACTAGATTTCACACCATCCACCATCCCGTCCTCTCCCTGATGAGACACTCAGCTCATATACATGTGATCTGAACTACGTCACTTTAGAAATGCATATGAAATCTAACAAATCTAACATATCCATGGTTTGCAGAAACGTACCACCATGTGGCCTTCATGTGCGAGGTAGAGGTGAGCCGTCAACTTCATCTCCGGGTCTTCAGTTTATGATAGAGCAGAGCGACAACAGAGCAAAGAGGAAAACAAAGTGTGAGGCTGCAGATTATTCAATTTGCATCAGTGAGGGTGCTTCATTGCAACATTAAATACTTACATATTCCTCATCCATCCCTCATCCATCCATGTGATAGAAGAAGAAGAAGAAGAAGAAGAAGAAGAAGAAGAAGAAGAAGAAGAAGAAGACAGCTTTGATCAATGGAACTTCATGTTCTCTGATTCACTTAAAATGCCAAACATGAAATCATCAAAGCTATAAACGCACGCAGTGTTGGATATCAGATAGTCGATGTTATAGGATGAAGGAAAAGCAGTCCAGTAAAAAGTATATCCATATTTAAACATATAATTAAATTAGATTCAAATTTCAGTTTTAGGTTCAGATGTTTTTCCCACATCTTAGCGTAAATAACAACAAATTACTGGGTAATTATTGGCTTATTTATTAACTTTTACAAAGAACATTTCTGTTTTTTTTTTGTTTTTTTTTAAAGATGCAAGGAGGCATCGGGCTGATGGAAAATGCAGTCATCATGTGGAGGTGTGAGACAAAAAGTGACCAATCATTATACAGTAATTACTGTATATTGTGATTTGGCAATAACTTATTCTGTAAAAACACCCCACAGTTAATCCTTCATGACTTTAATGAATACAGTTGAAGTGTTTCTCCTCTGTAATAAAGTAATCTCCATTCATCTCTGACTGTTTGTGTAACCTGCAGCTGCTGATCTGAGCTGTCGGCTCTGTGATTGATTAACATTAATTGACTCAGAATAAATCCAAAACAACAGCATGAATAAATCAATCAGAGTCCAGCTCGTCAATAAACTGTGTATTCAACTGTTGTTGGAGCTGCATTGTGTTAAATGGTTCCTTCATTAATTTTGTAAACAGAATCAGAATAATCACTTTCAGTGTGAACTGCAGTGATTAAATCTTTATTCATACTTCAGCTGTTGACAGACGGGTAACAAATGATTCATAACAGCAGGAAGAATAAAAGACTGTCAGTCAGCTGATTAACTAGCAGAGAAGTTAAAGTTTCTCACATGAGAACAGTGGTGGAATAAATGTACTGTACTTAACTACTACACATTTGAGCTACTTGTATTTTACTTGAGCATTTCCATTTTATGCTACTTTATACTTCCACTACACTACATCTCAGAGGTAAATACTTTTTACTCCACTACATTTGTCTGACAGCCTTAGTTGCTTTTCAGATGGCGTTTTTCATCCCTGTCCTGTCCAGTGAAAACTGATTTTGAATGTTTGTGATAAACTGAAGGAAGAAGTGTTCCCTTATGTGTTGAGAAAGTCCTCCTACTTCTTAAGCTAAATAAACTATTTTAAAAAAGCCTCTTGGATCAGCTGGAAAATGCAACGTCACAAAGCTGAAAACAGGGATGTTTTTCTCATGAAAAGTTGACTTTTTAGAGATACCATATGTGGTTCTCACAGGACAGCGATGCTACAAACACATGATGATCTTATAGAACAGTGGCCCTCAATAGACGGCCCGCCTATCTGCGGACCCTGAGCTGAACGTGTGACTCCTTCACTGTGTGTGTGTACAGCAATGCATCATATTCTATAATATAGAATTTGATGCATTGCTGTACTTTAAACTACCCACATGTATATAAAGGAGTTAAAATTAGCACAACCTCAAACATTTACAGCAGTAAAATGCAACATAATGCTGTGATGGTAAATGTTGATGTTGCTTAAACATCACTCTAAAGATCTTGTCAGGTCACTATTAGTCTGGGTTGCTATGTAAGCAGTCGGTATAAAACCTTAAGTCCCTCCTTCTGTCCATGTGGTTCTCAAAGTCCCTTCACTGCAGCCGGGGTGTAGTGCTGCCCAAGACGATTGTGATATTGGTTTAAAGAAATACCCCCCAGCGCGGACACAGTGGTGTGGACAGGTGTAGGTAACAAACTGCCATAGTCAGAGCTGTAGATCATCCAGCCTGTTTCTTTCTGTCCTCTGTTTAGAACTAGAGAAAGCCACAGCTGTGAGATACAGACATGCTCATGCCCTTGTGTCTCAGCTTCAAGGTTTAGGGCCAAATACAGACACACATGTTAGAAAGGCATTCAGAGGGAGACGACACAAATCATATCTGTCGGGGCAATCCTTGACCCTACTGGTCAGAGTGCAGCCTCAAGTCTGTAACGAGGGCACTTCTAGGAATACCTGTCCAATAATATTGACGCATAGGGAAAATCTGCCGTATAAAGCCAAGTACTCTACAGGGAAATTGGAAGACTTCAGAATTTGTGTGGCTGTATGAGCTTGAGACCATTTACTGTGGCTGAAATTATTGTCATCTTATTCTCCACGATTGAGCTTCAATAAATATTCCAGCTGAAGTCATTAATGTCTCCTCACCTTCTTCTTATCATTGGACGCAGTTGACTGATTTTTCTGTAACAAATGCAGCAGTAATATTAACAGTAAAGTAAGTATATGTGCTGATAATACTTGCATACGTTTTGAAATGCAGGACTTTTACTTGTAGTGGAGTATTTTCACAGTGTGATATTTGTACTCTTACTTAGTAAAGGATCTGAATACTTCTCCCACCACTGCAGGAGGCCTCTGCATAAGTTGAGGTAACAGATACCAGGCAGAAAATCAGGAACAGATAGCTGACACACAAGAGCACAACACTGACAACATGACAAACTGGCAAAGGGCAGGTGAGCTGGTTTATCAACGCCGCAGGACTAATGAGATAATGAGATGCAGGTGTGTCAGCAGGTGGGGATGGTGTTCAGTCCCGACAAAACATGGCAAAACGTTTATTTGACATGTGTGCATTGAACACATGTTGTTTTGTGCGAGTGTTGCAACTATGGCAGCTGAGCAGGCCACTCCTCATGTCTCTCCTTCCAGGAGGAGGAGGAGGAGTTGGAGGAGGAGGGAGGAGGAGGAATGATTTGGTGGTGAGCATGAAGACAGGGGTATTTCTAGGGGGTGGCCCTGGCCACCCCTGAAATCTAATTGGCCACCCCAGTAAGAGACAACCAACATTACTGTCTTTAGAGGCTGTAGCTGAGAGAGTGATGATATTGGCATCATATGAAACTAGACCACATGGCGCTAGCCATGTCATGCTTGTCAAGGCTTTTATATTGGAGTCTGGGACACCCTCTCCCATAAAGAGATTATGTCCGCTCAGGTGCACTGTGCAGTCGGCCTGATAGAACTTTTTGGATCCATGATCGTGCACCATCTGTTGAGGCTTTCGGCAAGTGCAGATCAGATTTTACTGCATATGTGTTGTACCCCGGTGATATGACGCACTGAGGACTGGTGACCTCTCCTCTGTCGACGCTCCTTGATGCTTGTCAGGACGGGGGCTTAATAACACTCCAAGGTCCTATGGGTACCCCCTTTACAGACACTTTATGATAATCCTGTGCAGTTTAGGGCAAAAACCTGCAGTTTTTCTCATGTAGTATTTGTGTTATTTTCACCTATTCTAAAATGGTGTATTTGAATATTTCTGCACACTGGGGTCCCTAAACTGTCTTGAATTGCATACATTGGGTATGACTGGAAATATGAGACTCTTGTGGATTCAATGAGCCCAATTATATTCATGTGCGATGACGTTAGTCCCCATAGTCACCATTTAATTGTAGACAAAAAATTGCACCTATGGCTGGTCTCTAAGGATTAAAGTAGATATGAGTAGTTGAGACAGAGATTAAAATGAATGTTATTCTGATGTTTGTGCACACACACTTCATGCCACCCCTGCATAAGTCAGTGCCCCACTTGGGCCACCCCAGTTAAAACAGTCTGGAAACACCACTGCATGAAGAATCTATTTTCCTCGGCCTGCTGCAGTGGTGGTGGTGGTGGTGGTGGTGGTGGTGAGCGACAGCAGCGGGGGGAGATTAGGAGCTGATATCCTGCCTCCTCATCCGTCGCCTGATAACACGCAGCAGGATAATGGCTCTGCTATTTCTGCTGCTGCTGCTGCTGAGACGATGATGGTTGTTATCTGACTGCTGGAAGCTGGTGTTTAGAGCTCCAGGAGACGACACGGCAGACCAATCAGTCAGTATCCGTGATGGATTTATGGAGCTCCTGCTGGTTAACATTAGTGCTGGTGCTGCTGCAGTCAGACAGTTACATCTGTCACTTTTACATCAAATTTGAGAATAGAGGAAGCTACAGATCTTTTCAGGCTGTCCTCATTCTCTGTTCGTACATATACCTACGAAAAGTAATGCACTGTAATTCGTATATGACCCATGTATTCATTAAGACCTCTAGTGGCCACAGTAATTATGACAGGAGGAAGTCAGGTGATGTAGTATGAGAGCAACACAGTCTGCTCGAGGAGGAGGTTGAGGTTGTAGATGGGGCCAAAAAAACACCAGATTTTTACCCAGGAAACTGTCCCCTGTGAAAGCATTTTTAAGTGATGCTCGTTGATCTTTTTTCTGACCTTAACCAAGTAGTTTTGGTACTTAAATGTAATTGTCTTTTACATGCTTTACATGCCATTAACATGTCAATATTTTGTCCTTAGCACTATTGTATTTGTTTACAATTTACAGAAACTTATGGACACTGTTGTTTTACATATTTTAAATATATTTACACACGCACACATGCATGCACGCATGCACGCACGCACACAGTATATATTTTCACATAGTTCTATGTTTATTTTTTATCTCTCTTTGCTCAGCTTTGTAGTCCTTATTTTTAGCTGTATGTCTAATCTCCCTGTAAATTGTTCTGTGTGTTCTGTATGTACATTGAGACTCAAATTCCTTGTCCACACATACTTTATCAATAAAGCTGATTCTGATTCTAACATGTTACATTTCAACAACTATATGAAAATTAAATTAAATGTAAAAACAGGCTCGTGTACTGATGTCCAGAATGCATGGATAATCAGTATTTGGAGCATTAGTTTACCTCCTCCTGTGTTTGTTTGTTTAGTGTTTTTATTTCCTGTGTGAGTATTTTGGGGTTTAAGGTTTAGTTGTTTTTTTTTGGCAGGATCTTTCAGTCTTTTCTCTCCCTCTGTTCTCACAGCTTCTTGGTTGCTGAATGAAGAGGCTCATGTCGCTGCTCAGCATGAAGAAGGATGCTTTAATCCAAAATCTCAAAGGATAAAAAAAATGGATGACAAACACATGCACCCCCCCCCCACACACACACACCAGGATTTTATCCTGCATTAAAGGATTTTTTTGTCCACTTATCACCTTATGAAGTCATTTTGTCTAACATGTTAACAAACAGCTGCCTTCTTCCACATCCAGCAGACAGTTACTCCTTTTAGCTCTGCTTTGGTCACCAGTTTTATTTAACCTTCTCTGTCAGAGTATAAACTGCTCCACAACTGATACATGGTTTATAGGATATACCTTAATTTGTTGAATAAATATAATGTATTATTATTATACTCATAAGAATAATATTTGACATTGTCAAAATACATAAACATTGTGATTTTCTTCCTTCCTTAAAATGTTTTTTGTATAGAAACAATGAAAATAATATCATGTTATGTCTCTTTAGTGTAGAGAAGACATTGTGGATTGAGAGCATCTTTCACAGCAGTTTTATGTGGTGGATCATGTTAGTGGAGTTATTAAAGACTGGAGCTATTTAAGTCTCGTACAGCAGATGTGCACTGATCCTAATATCTGCTCATTACAGTCACTTCACTCTATTTTTGAAACAAAACATTTTTCACTCATTTAATATTTCGTCTGTAATCTGATTCAGTCAGAAAATAATGGATGAAAAATGTGCCTTATCAAACATATTTACACATTTTCTTCTTCTTCTTGCTGATCCTTCCTCCTCTTTCTGCTCCTTATCCTCCTTTTCTTCCTGACAATATGTCTAATCACAACTTTTGTTTTGACATAACTTCATTTGATTTTACTCAAATTGGTTTGTTGAATTTAATAGACAAAGACTTTGTGATATGAATAAAAATGGTCATTGGGGAAAGAAAAAAATACTTAAGGGAACTAACATAGTTTTAAACATTTATTTAATTATTTCACAACTTCATAGCTATATTTGTTATGTTTCTGTTCATTTATTAGTGAATATTTTTCACTGTTTTATTTTGAAAGTGTATGTTTCTGTTTTTTTGTGTGCATATTTAAGCGCTAATCTCTCTTGTTGTTTCAGTTCCTGTCATTGTGTTTCCCGCCTCACTGATTACCCTCACCTGCGCTCATCACACACCCGCACCTGATTTTGTTGATTGGCCACCCTACACATTTATACTCCTCAGTTTACGCTGCTCTCTTGCCAGATAGACTGTATTTCTCCTCGTGTGCACATTGCTTTCCAGCGTTTTCCAAGTTTTTGATTCTACGTTTTTTTTTTACTCTTGCCTCGTTCTTTGAATTTGTATTTTGTCTGCTCCCTGCCTGTACTGTTGCATTTGACTGCCTACCCGTTTATGACCTTTTTTAAGTAAAGGTTTTTTGTGATTTTGTGGAAACTCAACTTGTGTCCTGCCTCTGCTTTTGAGTCTCTATTTCCCCAGAGTTGTCACATTATTAAATCATTTTCTGTGTTTATTCATTATGCATTTCTAATCTATAACAAATAAAGAAATAAACGTTATAATGTCTTATTAATGTAAATATTGAAAACTCCGGGTCTCCATACTGATCAGGTCTACACACGAGCTGTCCCTCATTTCGGGCGCTGCAGCCTTCGAAGGATGCAGCCCCTGAAATGAGACACAGCTAATTTCAGATGAGGTATAAGCGTTTACTTAAACCAACACATTACATGATGTAAAAGGGACCCTGCACCAAATTTAGACACAATAGCACAAAGCAATGTCAGCAAGGCCATCACATCTAGCTGCAATACTAACACTTATTTTCATTATTGATTAATCTGTTGATTATTTGATTAATCATTATTTTAAAATCACTCATCACAATTTGCAAAGCCCAAGTTGGCACATTTATTTTTTTATTTTTTTTGTCAGACCAAGAGTCCAAAACCCAAAGATTGTTCATTTTATAATCACAGGAGATGAGAATATATCAAGTATTCACATTTGAGAAGCTGGGAAATCTGACTCAAACAATTACTAAAATGTCAACAGAGTTGCTGGTTGGCTGAGTAATTTACTGAATGACTACAGAATGTATTTGTGCTCACTTGTGAAACAGGTGGTGCTAAGGTTGTAGGTTCAAATCTCTTTAGGAATTTTCTATTAAAAAAAACAAAACATTTCAGAGTCCAACAAAACATTTATATCTGATTATTTAGATTGATATTATGATATGATTTGTAGTTTTAGAGATAGGACCATCTCTTAATCACTGTCATGACTTCATCTTTCATGATGTTCTCATCTGAAAGTAAATATTCTGTTTGTGCGCGCAGAGGTCCTACAGTTCTGGTAGCTCACCTTGATAACAAGCAGGTTAGCAACTCAGAGGTAGATAGTTTAAGATCTGGATCTTTATATGCAATAGACTTTCTTTAGCACATTTAACAATGTCAAAATCCAACAAATAAAAGTACAAAGATTTGGTATTTTTTTTAAGTTATTGCTTCATTTGCTTTCACAGTTTCCACTGGAAAAACACAGGATAAACTGTAAACTTTGCTTTCTGTTTGGAACTGAGATGAGTTAATCCATGCTGACATTTATCCTGATAACTTATTACAGCAGATATCTGAGTTCAGGGTGGAAGTTTGGAGAAAACATTTCTTATATTTAGCTAATCCACTTCCCTGCAAGCAGAGCACGTTTCAGCACACACCATCAAAAAGAGAATCACTATTTTTTCCACTCAAAATTGAGATCACTATTTTCTCCCACAAGCAGAGAGTACAAGCAATATGATCATCAGCTAAAGGACAACCTGTCTATCAGTGGACAGGGATTTTCCTCTCGTTTTTTCTTTGTGATGTTTCAGGTGCTTGTGCTAATATGTGGTGTTACGTTTGCTTGCAAAATACAACTTTACTGTACAACCTTTTTGCAGTGTAAGCACAGTGTTTTGGGGTGGATTAATTAATTTGTTCTTCCTCGCCATTGCTGGGTTTTTGTGACTCAGATACATTTTTGTTATTTCTAAAAAGTGTATTCTTTCACTGCAGAAATTATAAAAAATAAGATCGCAGAATCAAGATGTTATTTGAATGAATGGTGCAGTCCCGATTCAGTCTTCAGTGTTTTCCTGAAAGTTTGTAGAAGATTTAGGTGCACGTATTTGGTGGGGGGTTGGGGGTGCTCCCCCAAGAACATTTTACATTTTCCAATTAAAATTATCATTTTGGTCCATTCTTCTTCTTCTTATTATTATTATTATTATTATTATGAGCACTCATTCTAAATATGCAACTCCCCAAAAGCAAATATGGCTGAATCATTGTCCTTCAGAAATGAGATGATGTACATGCCTGAATCGAGATCACGATCTTTTAATGATTAGTCATGCAGCCCTATTTCATATGTTTTCATCTGAAACATTAGAATGGTAGTAACAACTGATTACGGCCTTTTAATGGGCTGATAACATACAGGTGGCCCCTCTTTACAGGATGAGAATGTTTGACTCAAAATAAATGATGAACAGAGATCTTTTATGGTGCACATGGAGAAATATAAAGATATCCTAAAATTAAATCACAGCTGCTGACACGTTTAATCCGAAGACAGATACTGATGGTAACATTTTAGTCACCGCATAGCTTCTACACAGCATACTGTTTCCACAAAAACAACAACAATAACAACAACAGAAATGCTCACTTTCTCGTTGTAATAAGAAACTTGTTTGGCTTTTACAACATCCATTACAACATTACTCAACAACACGACGTGGCTCATAGCCAGCACAAAACCAGAGACTCATTCTGGTCTGACAGACATCAGACAGCCACTGAGAGCTGCAGGAGTTGTTCTTTTCCAAACAGTATGAATACAGATGTCAGTCAATCTGTGACTTTGTTCTCGTTCTTTAGACTTTTTCTTGATGAGCTTTTTTCAATGCATGCTGGTTAGATTTCTGTCCGACTTGATCCCAACTTGCTCTAACGTCATGCACGTAGGCAACGATAGCTGCTGCAGTCACTCTCCACCGACTGCGTGACCCAGGGCATGATGGGAAACACCTGGCTGTCAGCTGATCGAACAGCTGATTGGTTTAGATGGGGACTCAACAAAATGACATTTTATTGAAACGTGTCGTTTTTGTTGAATTGGAAAGACTTTGATTTAATGTGTCTTGTTTGAAGGTTTATTCTGTTAACAGAATATGTTGTGTGGCTGATGGTGATATTCAGTTGTCAGAAACACTAAATGTGGGTCTGATTTCAATTTGCCGGAACTAACAGGATGTGAGTGTCTGATAACATTTTAATTTGTGGGATCTAACAGGATGTGAGTGTCTGATAACATTTTAATTTGTGGGATCTAACAGGATGTGAGTGTTTTCTGTGACTTCCTGTAAAGTTACAGGCTGAAGGCTGCTGGAAAGTGTCCGACTTGACCGCAGTTTTTGTCACTTCCCAGGAAAGGTGCAGTTCATCTCGAACAAGCCTATTTTAAGATGAACTATGATGACAAAAGTAGAGCTGACTGCAAACTCGGGTTGGGACACTTAGCAGCAGGTAATGTTAAAGGCTGTATTTCACTCAAAAGGATTACAAGAGTGGGATGTGCAACAATCTACAGGTAACGTTAAAGACACAGTGATGGTTAGCTGTAGGCTACTTCTCCAGACACCACGGCCGCTGCTGGAGTCAGAGATGATGTGGGAGAAACAACAGAAGTGTAAAATCCTTCTGCGTCCCCAAAGTCAGCGGTGTGACAACATTTATCTTCCCTGCAAGTTACAGTATGTCAACAAACCAGGAAGCGTTTGTGGACACTGGTGCGTTATTATGGATCCCACTTACTTTCTTTGTAAGCCCCGCCCTTGCGTAGCATTCAAGCGATAGGATTGGCCAAACGGTAACCACTCCAGGTCCCTTACCCAATCGGGCTTCTATGCAGGGCGGGTCTTGCCAAAACAGCAGGTGGGATCCATAATTATGCGACACTGACCACTGATGGGACGTTCAGGTGCCGCTCGTTAAGTCATGGTGTGTTCAGGTAAACTTGTGAACTCTGAGAAACTCAAGCTGTTGTTGTAAATAACCCACTTTATTCCCATTTGACTGGTGGAACAAGTTATTGTTATTACATTTTAAATACATTATTTAAAGCTGACCATATGGCCTTAATGTGGTACATTAACATGGCAGTTATATCACACTTTATACCATGTAGCCTATCTTTTTTTAAATAGTTATTTCAGCCACTGTTGAGGAACCGGTACCATTTTCAAAGTATCGCGTTGGCACCGGCATAGAAATAAACCCTTAGTACTCATATCGGTACTCAGTATCAGCAAGTACCCAAATGTAAGTACTTGTACTTGGTCTGAAAAAAAGTGGTGCATCCATAATTAAGGTCACTGTAGTATCTTTAAATTCAGAGGATTCAGCCTGTAAAAATATTTACTTGTTTCCAAATGACCAAACTCCTCTTTTAAAAGCAGAATTAGTTTTAATTCAGTGTCTCCATTAGGTTTTTAATTTCCAGGAGTACTGCTGGATCCAGTCTGTGTGTGTTTTTTTTAAAGTGGGTATCTCCATTTAGAAATAAGAAATAAAGCTCATTTGTAACCGTCCCATGAATTCATTTGTGTAATGAGCCGCTGCTACAGTTTCTGTGCTGAAGAAATATGAAGCTGCAGCTGATTAAATTAAAGTGATGAGTCTCTGCTGAGCAGGTTCATCCAGTCGGTCCACTGTTGCTGCTGTATGTGGACCGAGTCACTGAGCTGAGCAATGAGTGTGTTTAAACACCGTCTTATTTCTCATCATCATATTATTAACTGTATTTAATGAGGTTCATCTCATTGAGATTCAACAGAGACTTGTCAGAAAGGTATTAACAGCCATAATAGGCATTCATATTTACCCTATTTAAATGTTAGTATAGCTAATGTGTTTCATGGTGACCTGGTGAAGGCCACAAACATGTTGGTCTCACAATTAAGTTGTTCTAGTACAAGTGTCGCTGGAGTTTTGACCTTTTCAGTCAAATGGCAGTCTACATATGGTGAGTCAGAAAAGTAGCCTATAACTTAAGTTATCAAATAAATGTAGTGGAGTAAAAAGTACAATATTTGCCTCTGAAATGTATGGAGTAGAAGTTTAAAGTAACATAAAATGAAAATACTCAAAAAAGTACAAGTATCTACTTGAGTAAAAAATACTTAGTTACATTCCACCACTGCAAACAACCAACAATAAGATTCACTCCAGCTGGAAGCAGATGTACTGAGGTCCAAGCATCTTTTTATACAGAGTTATATATAAGAGTTATGGGGAATTTTAAACAACATTGCTATCTCCTAATGTGTTTTTACCTGCCCTTAATTCTATATTTAATTCATCCTTGTTTATTTGATTATTTGCTTTTATGTAAGGCACTCTGTTTGTGATTTATGTGTGAATTGTGCTGTAGAAATACAGTTTATTTAAAAAAATAATGTTTTGTTATTTTACCAATATCAAAATGATGACATTTAACCAATGCACTGATGAGTTAATGGCAAAATGTGTTGTGACTAGAACAATCAGTGACTTTATAATAATATTTTTAAAATGTTTTCCCTTTTTTTTTCTTTCCAACCTTTTCTCTGATAACTGCTTTTAATGAGAAGAAAACCACATTTTTTGGGTTCATTTAGGGCCTGTGAGTGAAGATACCCAAACAACTAAAACTACTACTGCTACTAAAACAAATACATTTTTCACATTGTGTACGTGCTGTTTATTTAACTTTTTTCCAGCTGGGTTTTAATGTTTAAAGATGTGATGTCATTTCAAAGTGTATGTTTTTGTTAGTTAAATTCTCCCAGATATCATCGCCTGTGAAACACAGGGCGCCGCCTTCCTGTCTGCCTTGTATGTAAACTCCTCAGATAAATGGCGGCTGAGGCTCAGTGTGTCGGTGGAAATGAGGCCTGCAGGTGACTCTGAGAAGAAAGTGATAAGAGAAAAGGATGAATCAAAGTCTTATCGGAGAAGAGCTCTTATTGCTCTTTTGTTTACTGCTCGCCCTCGGACGAACAAGCTGCCGGGGGGCATCATCAAACATCCTGCAGATCCTCTGCTGTGTTTCACCGCTGTGAGGCAGGAAAAAAAGAAATATTTTTTAATTTTGTTTTTCCCATACAAAGCACTTTCTAAAGTTGTTTTAACACTTTAACATACACCTATTAGGGATTTTTGCCTATTTGGCATAAAGCTTATACCAGCATGTGAGGCTTCATTTGAAAGGTAACATCTTCTAGTTTCTGAAAATATGCTTGTTTAGCATGTGTCTAGTCTCACACAGCCAGACCTATTTCCACAGCGCTGTGTCAGCATTGGGGTATGTGTATAGGGCTGCACGATATGAGGGAAGTATGCGATATGCAATAACATTGTTGAATATTGTGATAATGATATTACTTGCGAT
>JAOVVB010052295.1:0-14657 GCA_028570985.1 Heterobranchus longifilis
GGTCTGATTAAAGTGTTCTTGTTGAAGGTGACAACAAGAATGGTAGGGGTAAGGGGCGGGGATAAGGTAAGGGGCGGGGTTAGGGCATATTTAAATTTTTGTGTTTTATTGTCAAAACAATCTAAGATACACACAACTAAATTATACCACACACACACACACACACACACACACACACACCTTATTATAACACAGATTCTGGTTGTGAAGGTCTGAACTCTTTAGTATCTTTTTCCAGGAAGCAGAGGGGTTAGATCTGTAACATTTATGTCGTAATGTAGTTAAAATGTGTGTGTGTGTGGTTGTCCACAGTGCTGATGGCTTTCTGCAGTGTGTGGTGTAAATGTGTGTGATGGAGGTAAGAGAGACCTGATGATCTTCTCTATGCTCCTCACTGAGATCTTCTGAGATGGTGCAGTTCTCAAACCCTGCTGTGATGCAGCTGCTCAGGATGCTCTCCACAGTCCCTCTGTAGAAAGTGAAGGGGATGGAAGGAGAGAGATGAGCTTTTCTCAGCCTTTTCTCAGGAGGGTTTCTTAGCTATGGAGCTGGTGTTGAGGGACCAGTTGAGGTTCTGCTCCAGGTGAATACAGAGAACTTTGTGGGCCAGGACAGTCTCCACTTAGTGTTCTCTGAGTCTTTTAGCTGCTGCACCTCCTTCCTGTACGCCGACTCATCGTTCTTCTCAGCATGGTTGTGTCAAGGTGCTGAGGAACACTTGTGCAGGAAGCTGAACTGAAGTCTAAGGCTGGGAGGTTCTGCTTCAGGTGCTCCTGTCCCGGAGGTGGCCATGGTCATAGAGCCACCCTGACTCGGGTCCTCAGCATCGCTCGCATGTCTGAGGCTTCTGATTGCAGCATGAGGTGATGGTCTTGGAGACAGTGAGGTCATCGGTGCACCTGTTGATGCAGCTGGTCAGTGATGTGGGGTTCTCATGTGAGTGTGTGACATCATCACCGGTTCCCTGAAAATGTTCCGGGGCCCGTCGGGTTAGGATTAGGGTTAGCAGAGCTGAGGCTCCTGAGCCCCTGATGGCGAGGGTTTCACCTTCCTCAGAACCGAGCACTGACCCGTGGAAGTCGCAACAACAAGCAGTTCATCAGGGTGTGAGTTCTGCAGTTCACTTAAAACCCCATGTTCATAGAGCGTCCCTCAGCATTAGCACTCGCTGGGATGTTTGAGGACTGAGGCCTCGTCCCTGAAGCAAGGCACGGTGAGGAACCTCCTCCAGGAGATCATCTAACAGATGGAGATTTGGACACAAACACCAGCTGGTCCTCTGCTGTAGGAAGGCAGGCTGAGACACACATTACATCCTTTATTTACAGGTGTATGTGTGTGTGTGTGTGGGTGTGTGTGTGTGTGTTGATTATGCTGTTTGTAGGAGGTTCAGGAAGTAAATGTGCGCTGTGAGTTTATACACGAGTGTGAGAACGCGGAGGATAAACACAAACGGCTCTTCATTCAGATTTTCTCACGAAGCCCGCCTTCATGTCCGACGGGAAAAAAACAGACGGGGTGAAAGAGCAAGGAAGATGAAGAGAGAACAGGACGTCTGATCTGCAGCGCTCTCACCAGAGCGACACTCGGACATGACGTCTTTTTGAAGATTAGATTTAAATACGGGGCTGAATGATGTCATGAATATTTATGAGTTCAGGAACATCAACTGTAGCTTTGTGCGTCAGAGAGACAGAAAGACTTAATTCTTTAAAACTCTGTGTGTCTGTTGTAAGAGCCTGCCTCGGTAGCAGCACATATACACACACACACACACACACACACACACACACACACACACTGCGTTTATTAAATAATAAAATAAAATAAAGGTAAGGCAGAGAATTAGGAAGAAAGGACTTTAAAATAAAAGTGAAGAGAGTCCAGTGTGTGTGTGTGTGTGTGTGTGTGTGTGTGTGTGTGTGTGTGTGAGGGTCAGAACCAGTGTCCAGCTGGCAGAGTGAGCTGTGGCAGCGCCAGGCCGGAGCTGCGGGCGTAGAAGCCGAGGCAGTAATCTCAGATCCTCTGGCAGCAGGTCCATGTTGAAGGCCAGAGGTGCCAGTTACAGCTCGGTGGCAGCGGCGGCAAATCACAGAATTTGGGAGCGAAAGAGTCGACGTGGCTGTGGAGGTCCGGGAGGACGAGGCAGCGGCGGCGGGCTGGAGGCAGGGAGGACGAGGCAGCGGCAAACAGCTCTACCTCGATCTCTCCCAAACCGGCGCCCTCACGCCTCTTATCCAGGAGAGTCCAAGGCCTTAAGTGGAGATGTGCTGCCAGGTGTTGTATCTAGAGGCTCCGCCCCCGCGGTACTGAATGAGCGTCTTATTATCAGTTTCTCCACATGAGTGAGGAGTGAAAAATCTCCCTCTCTCTCTCTCTCTACCTCTCTCTCAATCACTCTCTCTCTCCCTCTCTCTCAATCACTCTCTCTCTCTCTCTCTCTACTTCTCTCACTCACTCTCTCTCTCCCTCTCTCTCTCTCTCTCTCTCTCTCTCTGCGCATGCGTGAGTGTTTGCTGAGCGTGTGAGTGGGTGAACGGAGTGTGGTGAGTGTGTGAAATTTCTTTTTGGCCGTAGTGCCAAAATCTCTTTTTTTCTATCTTTTCACTTGTGTTAGACAACTGCTTCTTTGGACCGAACCTGTGCAGGTCGTGTACCTGCCAGTTCTTTACTGGCAGGATGGCTTCAGGCGCGAGGAATTTAGACTTCCTCACACGGCGTCATGGTGTAAAGATTGTGTCGAAAGCAAGTGTAGAGGATTGTAGTTTAGCAGTAGGAGAAGTGGTTGGATGTGAGAATGTGGTTTCCGCTTCGAGAATGAACAACGCGATTGTTGTTTTTTTGAAAACTATCGAATTAGCGAATGTTGTGGTTGAGAACGGCGTTGTGGTTGACAATGCGTTCGTCCCAGTGTTGCCGTTGTCTTTACCGTCTAAGAAAGTCATACTTTCAAATGTGCCGCCTTTCATTAAAAATGATGTACTTGCACCAGTGTTAGAGAGATATGGGAAGCTGGTTTCACCAATAAAGATGATTCAAATCGGTTGTAAATCACCTTTATTGAAGCATGTAGTGTCGTTCAGACGCTTCGTGTACATGGTTTTAAATGAAAGCCGGGAGGATTTAGATCTGACGTTTAATCTCAAACATGATGAATTTAACTACGTGATTTTTGCTACAACAAATAATATGAAGTGTCTGAGTTGCGGTGAGCTAGGGCATCTTGTAAGAACTTGCCCAAGGAAGGACGATAAGTCCAAACAGAATGCCGCACCTGTATTAGCTGAGAAAACAGGTGTGATTGAAGGGGAGACTGTTAGAATGGAGCTACCTTCAGGATCTGATACTGTTGGGGAGAACAGTGCAAATACATCCAAAGATGTTAACCCAGCGGTTGCATCAGGTGACACAACAGCCTCAAAACCAATGGACAGTGAAGGGATTGCAGGTGTGGCTATGGAGGAAGCTCTTGTAACGAATAAGATACAGTCAAGTGATGGTTTAGGGGACATGCAGAGTTCTGATAAGAGTCAGGACATGGAGCTGGAAAGAGATCAGAATTTAAAGGAACAGGACGAGTGTGTTTTTAAGACACCACAAAAGAGGAGGATGAAACAACGACACTGTAGTAAATTAAAAAAAGGGGAAAATGTCGATCCAAGTCAAACTGACACGGAGAGCGAAACTGACCTCTCTGAATGTAGTGTTTCCCTTGACCTTTCCCAAGATGACTCTTTAAACCAATCTTACACTGTAGATGACATTAAAACCTTTTTGAGAAAAACTAAGAGTGCAAGAAATGTGCGCATTTCTGAACATTTTCCAGATTTGGCACAATTCGCTGAGAAAGCAAGAATCTTTAGGAGCGAGGGTCTTTTCGCTGATCAGGAGGTCTTTAGGCTAAACAAGATCCTCACTAAAATTAACTTTCAACTCGGCATTAATGTTGATGATGATGATAAGAAGTAAATCGAAAATTTCTTGATGATGAATTTTCTCTTGGTGTTTCCTGTGCTGCTTTTTCATTTTGATGAGAAGTTTTCATATTGCTTCTTTAAATCTAAATGGAGCACGAGAGGAAAAGAAAAGGTTTGAATTATATGAACTAATAAAGATTAAAAAAATTGACATATTATTTGCACAAGAAACACATAGTGACATTTTGAATGAAGCTGAATGGGCAAGAGAATTTGATGGTTTATCTGTTTGTAGTCATAACACATCTCTAAGTGGAGGTGTGGCTATTCTGTTTTCAAAGAGTTTCATACCAATCTCCTATCAGGTAGAAGAAATCGTCAAAGGAAGGTGTTTAAAGATAAGAGCTCAATTTGAAAATCAATTTTATGTCTTTGTATGTGTTTATGCTCCTACTAATGTAGTTGAAAGAATGTGCTTTTTAAACACATTATGTAAGGTAATAAATGATTGTAATGTTGAAGACCTGTTCTTGTTGGGAGGGGATTTTAATTGTACAGGGAATGAAGCCGATAGAAATCATATCGAGCCTCATATGGCTTCTCGAAAGAGGTTAAACCAATTAATTGAAACACATGATTTAGTGGATATCTGGAAAAATTTCCATAAGACACACAGACAATATACTTGGGCCCACTCTTATAATAACATGTTGTCCTTAGCAAGACTGGACAGATTTTATGGTTTTAGTCACCAACTGAGTTTTTTTAGTGACTGTTACATCATTCCAGTTAGTTTTTCAGATCATAGTTTAGTTCAGTGTTCCCTAACCTTGGAATCCATTAAGCCTAAGAGTGCATTGTGGCATTTTAATAATAACTTATTAACTGATTTGAAGTTTAGAGATATTTTCTTCTTTTTTTGGAAGAACTTTAGAACCCAAAAATCTGATTTTCAGTCTTTGCAGCAATGGTGGGACTTTGGGAAGGTACAAATCAAACAACTGAGTCAACAGTATTCTTACAACATCACTAGAGATCTAAACGACTCAATGGTACATCTAGAAGAAGATATAAAGAAGCTTCAAGAATCTATTGATACTGAACAAAATCCAGAGCTTTTTAAGATCTTAACTGAAAAAAAGAAAGTTTTGTCTGAACTTTTAAACTGGAAAGCACAAGGGGCTCTGATCAGATCTCGGTTTCAAAACATAGAGTGGATGGATATACCCACAAAATTCTTTTTTAATTTGGAGAAAAGAAATGGTCAAAAAAGATGCATTTATGGCTTACGTTCTAAGGAGGGCGCACTTTTGTCTGACCATATTGGAATCCGTAAACGAGCAGTAGAGTTTTATGAAGAACTGTATAGCAGTGAGCTTGCACACAGGTCACACAGTGATATGGGGTTCTTGGAGGGTCTACCTCAGGTATCAGATGATGCTAATGGAGAGCTCGGTAGAGCATTGTCCTTGGAGGAGCTACAAATAGCTCTTCAGAGCATGGAAAGTGGCAGAGTACCAGGTATAGATGGCCTATCTGTAGACTTTTATAAGTCTTTTTGGCCTGAGATTGGTACGGACCTGCTCGCTGTCATCAATGAGAGCCTGAATTGTGGAAGACTTCCACTGAGCTGCCGCAGAGCAGTTCTCACACTACTGCCGAAAAAAGGCGACCTGAATAATATCAAGAACTGGAGACCAGTTTCATTGCTGTGCAGTGATTATAAAATTCTCTCTAAAACGTTAGCAAACAGATTAAGTAAAGTTTTAGATGAAATCATTCACTCTGATCAGACCTATTGTGTTCCAGGTAGGCAAATCTTTGATAATGTTGCGTTCGTTAGAGATTTTCTTGACATTGGTAAGCTATTGGACATAGATTTTGGTCTAATATCAATAGATCAAGAAAAAGCCTTTGATAGAGTAGAACATTGTTATTTATGGGATGTTTTAAAAGCTTTTGGTTTTAATGAGGACTTTATCGATAAGTTAAAAGCTTTATATTGTGATGTTGAAAGTCTACTGAAGGTTAATGGGGACTTATGTGCTCCCTTTAGAGTTTGTAGAGGGATTAGGCAGGGGTGTGCTCTGTCCGGAATGCTATACAGTTTAGCAATTGAACCTTTATTAAAAAAATTTAGAGCTGAATTAAAGGGTGTCAGCGTCCCTAACTGTGAGAGTGTGTTTAAACTATCTGCCTATGCTGATGACATTGTTATTTTTATTGATGGGCAAGGGGATGTACTGAAAATAACAAACATTTTAAGAGATTTTATGTTAATTTCTTCAGCCAAGGTAAACTGGGACAAGAGCGAGGCTTTTTTACTTGGTAAATGGACAAATGGTCACCCTACTCTCCCTGGGGGGTTAAAATGGAGTAAAACTGGGTTTAAATACCTTGGTGTTTACCTAGGGGATGATTTAACTGTTAGAAAAAATTTTGAAGGTGTAGAAGAAAAGATCGTAGGTCGTCTGAATAAGTGGAAGTCTTTATTCTCTTACATGTCTTATAGAGGACGGGTCTTAATTATCAACAATCTAGCAGCATCCACTCTTTGGCATTGGTTAAATTGTATCGATCCCCCACCACTTCTTTTAAAAAAAGTCCAATCTATTCTTGTTAACTTTTTTTGGGACAATCTGCACTGGGTCCCACAAAGTGTATTGTTTTTATCCAAAGATGAAGGGGGGCAAGGTTTGATTCATTTACAGAGTAGAGCGGCAGCTTTTAGGATTAATTTTGCACAAAGGTTTATTAACACGTCTATAAATGAAAATTGGAGCCGGGCTGCTGCTATTATTTTAAGGCAATATGAAGGGTTGGGCCTAGACAAGTCCTTGTTTTGGATGGACCCCAAGAAATTGGATCGTTTTAAATCACCTGTTTATTATTGCAATTTGTTTAAGGTCTGGTCGCATTTCAAAATATTGAGAAGTGGAAAGACTGACTCCTTGTACTGGACTCTTCAAGAACCACTGATTTTTGGTTCTCGCCTAGATGTGTCAAATGAAAAGTTTCTTCCTGTTTTGACAGACTTATTAATCAAGTGCCGTGTTGTCAACCTTGAAAGCTTAATTTCTATTGTTGGACCTGACTTTTCCAACTGCAATGCAATGGCGGAAAGACTAAATCTGAAGTCATTAAGGATAACAACTCAGTTGTTGGTGAAATGGAAGGGAATCATCACGGAAGGGGAGTTTAAGATGCTCAAAGACTTTACAGAAGGGCGGATTCTGCCCCGGAAGGAGGACTGCTTTCCAGACCTGTGTTTGGTTCCTGACCTGGAGTTGTGTAATGGTTTCTTTTTAAGGTCTACCCATTTATTATTGTCGGGAGAGAAAAGAGCTTCTAGCAAAATGTTGTATAAGAGTTGTGTGAAAGTCTTTAATAAGAAGAGTCTCGATGGAAAAATAGACACACCTTGGCGCAATGTTTTGCATTTAAGTGTGGTTGATAAACCTGAGTGGGGAGCACTGTATAAGTCACCATTAAGTAAGAAAACAGGTGATTTACAATGGAGAATTCTACATGGTATTGTTGCGGTCAATGCATTGGTCTCAATAATGAATCATGAAGTTAGTCAAGAATGTCCTTTCTGTTCACAACGAGAAACTGTGTTTCATGCTTTTATGTTTTGTAGTAGGTTGAGTCCTCTGTTTTCCTTGATGCAAGATTTATTTATATGTTTTGACGAGTTGTTTTCTATGAAAATTTTTATTTGTGGTTTTAAGTACTCAAGAAAACGTTCCTTTGAATGTCAACTAATTAACTTTTTGCTGGGTCAGGCAAAAATGGCAATTTATTTAAGCAGAAAAAGGAAAATGGAAGGAAATGTGAACATCGATGTGACAATGATCTTTTCAATTTTGGTTAAATCTAGAATTTTAATTGATTTTCGTTATTACAAAGCAACAAATAATGTACTTTTTTTTGAACAAAGATGGTGTGTTAAAAATGTTGTTTGTAACATCATTGAAGATGTTTTGACTTTTAATAGTCTGTTGTAACCCCCCCCCCCCCATTGTGTTTCTATGTTTCTTATGTTTCTGCTCGCATTGTATTAAAATGGAGTTTTAAAAATCAAAATCAAAATCTCTCTCTCTCTCTCCTCAGTTCTGCTTTGACTCTTCTGAGAGCCTACAGTAGATGTAGCATTTACTCAGTGATCTAAAGAAAAAGATTTATCATCAATGATGGAAATATGAGAAAACAACATGAGCTGAATAATAATAATAATAATAATAATAATAATAATAATAATAATAATAATAATAATAATAATACAATAACAATAATCTTGTTATTATTATTATTATTAGTAGTAGTAGTAGTATTATTATTAATACTACTCCTACTACTACTAATAATAATACAATTAATAATATTATTATTAGTACGGTAGTAGTAGTATTAATAATAATAATAATAAAATAGCATTTCTATTTTAAATTAACTTCAGCAAATGTAATTCTTAAATATTTACCATGGCTGTTCTGTGTCAAAAGTGTACATCCTGGAGGAACAGACATTATATACAATATTTTATTTATTTATATTAATCTTGAATGCAACTAGGTTTATCATGCAATTTTGATTAACACTTTAATTCGACTCATATTTGCTCTCTGGTTCCAGCCTAAGCTTTCCTGCAACACCTAAAACACCCACACGTTTTTTATCAAACTTTAATCTGTTGAACTCTGAATTTATGAGCACATACAAAAAGTCCATGTAGTGTAAAAATGTCCATGTAAAAACTCACATTTACTGCCTAAGCAGCAAAAGCATATGAACAAATACAGAAGTATTGCTCCTACTGATACTTCTAGGATGATGGATTTCTGAGGCTGGACAACAGGATCTGAGGGACCTGTAAAAACACTGGACTCTGTATTTATTTGGATCTTAAATAAATCAACATTTATGCATTTTATGCTTTCAAATGTCAGATTTCTGTTAGTAGCATATGTGTGTGTGTGTGTGTGTGTGTGTGTGTAAGAAACTAAAAGTGTAATAACTAACCAAGCTGTAGCTGATGGTATGCAATTCTGCAGTTGGTCCTATAAAGCAGTTCACAGTGGTAAAGATCCAGATCATATGGCTGCACCTCCTGAAGGACGATGGAGAAGTTTCCTGATTCCCAGAGGTCAGGAAACAGCTTGATACGTCCACCTGTGTTAGTCCAAAAGCTTACTTTTCCCTCTAGAGTGATCTCCGTTACAGTCTGCACTACTGCGCTCCTCTGACTCCACACTACTGATATATCTGCAGACTTATTTGATCCGAGGAGAGTTAGATTTAAGTTACACGGCAGCAGGACGTCAGATTGGAGCTCAGGAGAAACATCAATGTGACTTACAAGTTCATTTTTGCACAGACTTTGTCCTATAAGAGTAAAAGTAATGTTTACTCAAGTTGCACGGTGAGAATACAGTAAAAGCGTCCTCAGATGAAACTACCTCATTTCTGACCCTATCTCTGTTTTATATAATATATTTATCGACAGGATACCATGCGAATTTCGATTTGAACTCACCGTTTCCGAACACCAAACAGCACCAATAAACCATCAACATCTCGAAACATCTCATCTTGAAATGCGCCATTAAAAAGATCATGAGGCTGCTTCTTATAAAAAATAAAAATAAATTTAAAAAACTGTTTCCACAAATCTCTTCTTGAGAAGGCTTAAATTTATAAAACCACAAACACCAAGTACTCGTGACGGAAAACTTTACACACACGCACGCGCATGATGAATACTTAGACTTATTAACTATTTATACTACAAGAACCACAATTTTACAGCAGCGTTAAAGAGGCTCACTGCAGAGTTTCCTAACACTGCCTTCAGAGTATGCATAGTATGCATAATGGGTGCATTGCATGTGCTTCCCTTCTTACCCTGATGCGCTCATCACTCTGGTATTGGGTCAAGCTGAACTCATCAGACCACATGACCTTTTCCCTTTGATCCAAAGTCCAATCTTTATACTCCCTAGCAAACTGAAGCCTTTTTTCTGATTAGTCTCACTAGTAAGTGGTTTTCATATCCAGAAAAACACAGCTGTTTAGTCCCAATCCGTGTCACACTGCGTGTGGAAATTATCTTACTTTCACCATTAAACATAGCTATGATTTCTACTGTCCATTTCTCAGGCAAGTAATGCATAAGGAATGTAACTTCACCAAGCATACTGTATAAATTGTCCTTCATGATATTTTCTCACCCACATTTCCTGGATACAATATGAGTCTAGCTGAGAGATCTCTACTAAATTCTTGACAGTTGTGTTGCTCCAGAACTGGGAAACTCACCGTTTCTGAAAACAGAACAACACCATTAAACCTCGTTGTACAATCAGGAAGCTGCAAAAAGTGCTGAAACAGCACATTCAGACCGGTGATGCTGAGAGTTCTCACAGGACTTCCTGAAAACATTTCAAAACCACACACACTGAGTACCTGGAACATTACTACAAGCCAAGAAAGGTAATGACTCCAGTTAATTCTGGTCACACGAGGTGTACTAATACTTCATTACTAGTTTATAATAATAACGATAATAATAATAATAATAATAATAATAATAATGCTACGCGATCTTCTTATCTATCTTATCTGATCTGGGGAAAAATGAGTTAAAGTTACGCGGCAGCAGGACATCAGACTGAAGCTCAGTGGAAACAACAAAGTGGCTCACAATTTAATTTATGCACAAACTTTGTCCTATAAGAGTAAAGGCATTAAAGCGTTAAAGGTTACTCAAGTTGCATGCTGATTTCTACATATGACTTCCTGAGAAGCTTTAAATTTATAAAACCACAGACACCAATTACCTGTGATGGAAAATCCCCGCCCCCACACACACACACTATGAACATGGCTTATTAACTACTAATACTACTTTTTTATCACCTTTTTTATTATTTTATTTACACCACTATTTATTTACGGGCCCTACTGTATGTCTTCATGCATCTTGTAAAATGTTGTACAGTTAAAGCTCCTCAATGTAGAGTTTCACTATAAACAAATCTGCTTTGTGTAACTTTGTGCATGACTAATTTTAATCAAATTTAATAATGTTAATAATCTCAATAATTACACTGGTGATAAAGTTTGTGAATAGTTTAGAATGTTTTATATTTTGGCATAAATGAAAGCTTGTTCTTATCATTGCACTAAAAACTTTTGGTTCTCACATTACCCTGTCTCTACTGACTATATTTAAGTATGCAATGTATGTGTATATAGTGTGCAATCACATCTACAAACCTCTCTTTGGATTACCGTCTCTACTGCTGCTGGATATCTGGAATTTTCCTCCGGATCAATCAATCACTCAGTCGATCGATCGATCAATCAATCAATCAATCCATCAATCCATCAGTCTATCATTCATTCAATCAATCAATCATCTAAAACATCTTCAGATTTAAGAATAAATGAAACCAGCAACGAATATTTTACTTGGTTTAAGGAATTTGAGGAACATTATCTATTAAGACATTTACATGTGGAAAAAGTATATGAACCTCCAGTATTAGAAGTTAATTTAAAGATAAAATCAGGTGTCTGGTGATTTCAGTCATTAGGAGAGAGACTCTGGTTTTATTTAAAAGAACAAGAAGAGTTGAAATTTTCACTCTATAAAGTCTTCTCCACTCATTCCAAAGACTTATTGGGGTCTGTGGTGGTCAGTTCATGTGTGAAAATGATTCCTCATGCTGCCCGAACTACTCATTCACTATCTGAGTCCTGGAATACACTCACTACTGCTCATTGAGTTGTGGTAATATGTGGCACTTCTGATAAAGCTTTCATGCTGAAGAATAAAGAAAGAAGGATGGACGTATCCAGCTGTTTCCTGACCTCTGGGAATCAGGAAACTATTCCATCGTCCTTCAGAGGGTGCAGCCATCTGAATCTATACCGTTGTGAGCTGGTTAATGGGATCAACTGTAGAATTGCATACCATCAGCCACAGCTTGGTTAGTTATTACACTTTTAGTCTCTTTCTCTCTCATAATGTTGCTGAGCCTGGACATGACCAACTGAAGCAACCCCATATCATAACACTGAATGCAGAGGCTTGTCACATAACACTGCTTCCCAATCCTTGACACATTTCACTATTAAATGTAGCTATGATTTCTACTGTCCATTTTTTATGCACCCAATGCATAAGGAATGCAACTTCACCAATCATACTGTACAAGTCATCTCCAATCATAGTCCATTCATTTTTTCTTGACCACATTTCTTGGATACAGGGATATCTCTTCTGACATAGCTGTTTTGAAATGTTACCGACTGCATCAGTTAGACTTAAAAGAATTGTTGCCAGCTGAAACATTAATCACTGCACTAATTACCCAATCAAATGCTGTCAAATATCATTCTAGCTGAGAGATCGCTACTAAATTCTAAATAGTTGTGTTGCTCCAGAACTGGGAAACTCACCATTTCCAAACATTGAACATCATCACTGAATCTTGTTGTACAATCAGGAAGCTGAAAAAAGGGCTGACACAGCACGCTCAGACCGGTGATGCTGAGAGTTCTCACTTGACTTCCTGAAAATTATTTAAAATGAAAAATCACACTGAGTATCTGGAACATTAGTACAAGCCAAGAAAGGTAATTACTCTATTAATTTTTTTTGTATTCACCAGAGGTGTACTAGTACTTTCATTACTAGTTTATAATATTAATACAACTCAATTTTGGCTTCATCTGTCCACAGAATATTTTGTCAGTAGTGCTGTGGAACATCCAGGTACTCTTTTGCAAACTTCAAACGTGTTGCAATATTTTTCTTGGACAGCGATGGCTTTCTCCGTGGTGTCCTGCCATGTACTCCATTCTGGTTTAATGTTTTCCTTATTGTAGATGTCTTAACAAAAATGTTAGCATGTGCCAGAGATTTCTGTAAGTCTTTAGCTGACACTCTAGGATTCTTCTTTACCTCATTAAGCATTCTGTGCTGTGCTCTTGCAGTCATCTTTATAGGACGACCACGCCTAGGGAGAACTTTCTCCATTTGTAGACAGTCTGTCTTACCATGGACACATGACCATCAAGGCTTTTGGAGATACTTTTGTAACCCTTTCCAGCTTCATGCAAGTCAACAATTCTGATCGTAGGTCTTCTGAGAGCTCTTTTCTGCAAGGCATGGTGCACATCAGGCAGTGCTTCTTGAAACCAGTAAACCCAAAATTGGTGTGTTTTTAAAGGGCAGGACAGCTTTCAGCAACACAGCTTTCAGCTTTCATATCATCACACTGATCGGACTCAAGGTTGGCTCACTCCTGGCTCCAATTAGCTCTTGGAGAAGTCATTAGGCTAGGGGTTCACATATTTTTTCCACCCTGCACTGTGAATGTTTACATGTTCTATTAAATAAAAACATGAAAACATATAATGTTTGTGCAGTATTATTTTAAGCAAACTATGATTTTCTATTGTTGTGATTTATGACCAATTCATGCAAAACTCCACGTAATCCCAAAGGGTTCACATACTTTTTCTCGCAACTATACAGTATGTATGTGTATAGTGTATATATATATATACATATATATATAGCAATAATCCGCTTGACAAAGATTTTTTTGTTTGTTTCCTGTCTTGTCTGATACTTAATCTTTGTTTTAGTTTATGATACAATGAGGTTTCAGTTGCGGCTTTGCTGCTTTCCTGTCTCCCTTGGCTTTTATTTTGGTGGGGTTTGTCATATGTTGTATGTTTCTGATGTCAATATATCTAATCATTGCAAAACATATCTAAAATTACTTTGTTGTGTGATTAATCTCATTAATCAGCCTTTAGAAACATTTTGAGGTTATTGTCACTTGTCTGAATCCCACAAGGCTCAGTCTTTCGTCCACTCTGTTTTCTAATCTGTATATTTCAATACTTTACCATAAATTATGTGACAAGTATTTAGTCTCTTTTTTAACCTTAAGTGATATTTAAGATGAGTTTTTATTAATAATAATATTAATATTATTAACAATTTAAAAAATGAGTGATTATTAATAATACTGTTTTTTTTAACATTCCATTTGTGGGAAGTTACAAGTCTTACAAGTTTACAACTTCTAACAGTTTTGTAATACTCCGTGTGTTAGTAATTGTAAAGCGTTTTCAGGAAGTCATGTGTAAACTCTCCTCTCACTGGTCTGAGTGTGTCGTCTTTAGATCAGTCGCAGCTTCATGATTGTACAATGGCGGTTTTTAAGATGGGGTGTTTCTGGGTGTTGGTGCTTTGGTGCTGTTCAGTGTTTGGAAACACTAAGTTCAAATCGAAATCTGAACAGTTTATAGTCTGCTTTCATTGTAATCATTTGTAGTTTCTAGTCTGTGAAACAAAATGTTCAACGTATAAGTAATTTTATCAGAGAAAACTTGTAGTTGTACAATTTGAATGATTTTTTTTATCTTAACATGAAAATCTTTAATTACAGGAGAGATTCTGTGTAAAAGTGAACCTTTAAAACACATTAACATTTCTAATGAGCTCCAGTCTGATGTCCTGCTGCCGTGTAACTTTAGTCCAACTCTCCTCGGATCAGATAAGTCTGCAGATATAGCAGTAGTGTGGAGTCAGATAAACACAACAGAACATTATCTAGTGGAGATCTCTCTACAGGGAGACATGAGTTCCTGGGATTCCAAAGGTGGACGTATCAAGTATTTCTCTAAGCCCTATGAATCAGGAAACTTCTCCATCCT